>JAILXH010246281.1:786-14093 GCA_023558415.1 Piaractus mesopotamicus
TTCCCCCAGCAGTCCACTGCTTCTATTGTGGCACCTGTAGACTCCTAATTATGAGCTGGAGAAGTGGCGGAGTGACTCCAAAAAAAGGCACAACGAGCAACGCAAATCACTCGCAATAATTACCGCAACCAGATCCAGAACCTTCGCAGATCAGAAGCAAGCAAGGTTACAAGCTCATCATGAGCCAAGTTGAAAATGTGTACGTTTTTCTACTGGGTTCACAATTCCTTGTAATTATACCGCATGAAAGCACAGGCTCATCCCGAGTATGGCTCAAGCTTGGTCTCAAATGGGGCGGCAATGAAACGGATTCATTTTTGCACTTAGATTATGGAAAAACGTGTGACATTTATTTAAAAATAAAAGTGCTCTTTAATGTTTATATGATCCACAGTGTAATTCTGAAGTGTAGGGGGTGATATGGCTTCCATTGTTTCATATAAAAAGTGCTCTAAAATGTTCATATGATCCACACAGTCATTCTGACAGACTGTAATACACTACAGGAAGCACAGGTGGCAACACTGCTTCCTTTGTTTAAAAGAAGAAATTACTAGATTCAACTCTGAATGATGGTGGTGGCAAAGTGAGCTACAAGGCATAATAGTTTGACTACTAAATTAATAATCATTAATAATAACCAAAAGAATAATTGTTATAGAAATAGTAGTTTGCACCACATTAGAGCTCAGGAACTGACACTGGTGCACTTGTGCCATGGCTGAAACAGCTTTTCCTGGCTAGCAAAACTCACAAATATGTTCTAAAACTGCCTGACCTTTTGTGCTGAAAGGCCATGCACTCGCCATGTAATACCTCACAAGACAGCAACCTTAAGAAACTGCTGCAGTTTCAGAGATAATTTGATATTGAGAAACACACAGTTCCCCTGTTAAAGCATTGCTGACCTTAAACTGGCACATAGAGAAAGTGAAAGGTGGAAATTCCACCAGCCCTCATCGTTTCATAAATATTCTTTCCATGTGATGTTCGCATGGCTCTGTAGCAATAAGACAGAGCAAATATTTATGGCGGCTCAATAGGAGTCGCAATACTAGCCGAGAAAATGTGTCAACTGCATTAAATACGTTGAAGAGGGAAGAAAAGAGAGCGCGAGAGCGATGGGAAAACAAATGGAAATGACAGGGACAAGGACAGTATGATTAGGAAGGTTTTTCTTTCTCTCTCCATTTATTATTGCCACCTGCAGTGGCCCCTTATGTCTCTCCTCCTATTTCCCTGGCATCTACATCACAGTGGACTTTCCATCTTTCACTTTCTGCACGCGCTAGTTTAAGGTCAGCAGGATTTAACAGGAGGACTCCGCCTGTGTTTTGTTGTAGGGTTTCTCAGAATCAGATTATTACCAAGATTATTACCAAGACAGGCCGAGGTCTATGTTGAGTTCTTAAACTTTGCCATCATCTTTATTTTTTCAAATATCTGAATCTCAAAACTACATAGTTTTGGTTATGATGTTGAACCTATATGCTTTGAACACTAGTACTAAGCTAGTAAAACTCTCCAAGACCCAGCTTAACTTGTCCCAGTCCTGACTCCAGTTTTTCCTAACCTCAAAATGACATGTTCTGGACCACACCATGGCTAACACTGAGGCTTAAAATAGTGTAAAACAGCATTTAAGTCATTCTGGATCAGTCTGCTAAAGGTACACGTAATAGATCTGCACTCCTTACAATGAGGCATGTATGCTCGTCAACTTGTGTTATTCCTCCAGCAAAACGGGTTCACTTTGCTTTGTCAGTCATGTGGCTCTACTTCACCGTAAGACTTATAATACACAAAGTATTGATCTTTTACACGTAGGAAAGAGACAGACCAGCTTAGGACAGAGAGAGATGACCACACAACCCTGACACCGGTCACAAATTTTTGCAAAGCTTTCTTATTATTTAACAATGTAGAAAAGCTGAATTACAGTGACCACACAGCAGGCTGTCATACTCATATTAAAGGGTAATTGTAATGGAGGTTTGCACGCAAATATCAAATGATATATAAAAAAAAAAGGCTACCACACAATGGATGTACCGTGCCATGAATTGCCGCACAGCAGGTAGTACAAAGGCTAGTTATACACACAGTAAGCATCAGGCTCAACTTCATTTACACTCTACGTGTATAGATTTAATGGAATAAAACATTATGCAGTTATGCTATAACTGAACTCTGGGGGGAGGAACATGCCTGAAACCATCTGAATTAAAAATCCTCACTTTCCGTTCCCGTGATAGAGGATTGGCAATCCCCACTGCCACCCAATCTCTTCCCTGTTCCTCAGTCCTTCATGAGTCCTGCTACAGCTATGAGGGGGTCTGGCCTTCTAGCTACAGGCAGAAGCTGCCCAGAACTCCAGCCCAAGTTCTCAGAGTTCCCCCTCACTCAATCAGTCTCCCCTCATACTACCACCACCACGTTGAACTTACAAACAATATTATATAGTGAAATGATCAGTTTTGGTATTATCTAACTACCTCTTCACAAACGTTCTGTCTTTGAGATAAAGTGTATTTGTGATGTCACTAGACAACATTAGCTTCTCGGTGTACATGTCAAGCCATGTGACCTACCAAAGCTTTTCGTGATCTGGTTCAAGGATTAGTGTCTGTATCCCATTAAAATTACACTATTAATCCCGAAGGATCTCTGCTGTAACTTCGAGGGTACATTTACATTGTACCTTGGTGAACAAAAATGTAACTGTACCTGCTTTTTTCTGACAGTGTTGTGACGTGTAAACAAAAGGCGGGCAATGTGTGTCAGTGGGCGCAGGCCTACCACACAGATATACCATACAAATGACACGGAAGGGCCTTTTCAGCTGCCTCTTTCTCTGAACTCCATGTGTCAAATACAAGGCCCGGGGGCCAAGTCGGGCCTGTGGTACAATCCTTTTTGGCCCACAAAATATTTTCATTTTCTATTAATATTAGTCCATTTTGCTATGAGCTGCACTACAGTTCCCAGCATGCACTGCAACATAATGTGTGCTTCCACCCATCTGTGTCTTTAATGTTAAGCTTTATCACCTGTCTGTAAAGCACTTTGAGCTGCCACCAGCATGAAAAGTGCTATATAAATGAAAATCATCATTATTATTATTATTATTATTAGTAGTATTATTATTATTATTTGCCATTGTTTTGGCATATTTTGAACAAACAATGGCCAGTTGGGATCATGGCAAAATGTTATGTAAAAATAAAATAAAAACACATCTGTCCCTCGGATTTGCTGAGATTTTTTATTATGGCCCTTCTAGTGGTTGAGAATGACACCCCAGCTCTAAACTGTATGTGAAGTGTTTAAGTAGACTGGACTTGACCCAGAGGTCAAACGTCATCACTAGGTGCAAAATTTAAGGATGCGGTAACGTTAGAGCTTGGCAACAAGGGGTGACAGATGAACCAAAAAAAAAGGGGGCATACAGAGAGAGAGAGAGAGCGAGCGAGTGAGATGTGATGAACCAGCAGGAAACACACTCACACAAAGCCTGAACGTCAGTAGTTGTATGACTCACCATGCAAAGCAAACCTCTGCGTTAAATCAGCGCGGTTCCAGAGGCTTAAGGCCAATCTAGGATGTCAAACACCCAAAAAACACAAAGAACAACTTTCCCTTTCGTTCTATTTAATTATGAATCATCTGCTCTTCAAAGATAATCAGATGCGGTAATTATCGAAATTAACAAAGACAACTGCTGAAGCAAACCAGGACCTGATGTGGAAACACACTGGAGCGTTCATATAACAAGACGTACATATTCATTATAAGTTCAGCACAAAAAGTTCACAAAATATATGCACAAAAAAAACTTCAGGTGACCTTTTCTCCGTTTGTGCCACCTGAGGACCTTAAACTGCTGGAATGAAAAGAACAGCTCTTCCAAGAATGCGAGGAAAACAAGCCGGACATCTATTCAAGTTTAATTAGGCTTAATTAATAGCACGGCGGTGTCTGAAATAAGCTGCACACCTCTTATCTATTAAAATACTACACCATTGTCCTTCCTCTCTAAGCCCTTAAGTGAATACCCTGTCCTCCAGTCACCGGCAGCGCAATCTAAAGGCAAATCTTATTAAGGAACCTGAGAATCTGGTAGGCTTGTATAATAAAAGAATGAGTAAATGAAGTATCATCTAACAAAAAGAGGAAAAAATACAATTAAAGGACACTAATGATTTGCTAATTCCCCTGAGGATCTGCAGCGACCCTCTTGCACATGTTACCATTTAAGCTTCTTTCCCTCACACTTTAATCACTGTAGACAGAAGCGCTCTTTAATTTGATGCTCCTTTAGCAATTCCACGAACGGCTGTCCATTTCTCTAATGAAAAATCTGCTTAAGCTTCCTGAAGTGGTCAGACAAAGTGGGGCTGGGACCTTTGAGGATTCAAGATTTGTCCGAAATATGCAAGGCTGTCATCTAAGACGACAGATTAGGTCGCAAATCCTCGCTCTTTCAAAGTTCCCTTTCAATACAAGGACCAAAGGTGCTTGGGGAAGAAGGAAAAGCGGAATGCAGCCTCTGTTTCTAATGTTCCCGGTTAAAAAGACGAGTTGCAAGTTACGCAACACAGTTAGCAAGCTAACAAGTGACTCGCCCAGACACAATTGGGATTCTCCGAGCACTAAACACTCACCGCAAGCGAAACACGTGTTCGAAATCAGGCTCAAATTTTACACTCCAAGCTACATTGAGCGAATTAAAGTCATAGATCAACTCATCAACTCCCTCTGTGAGCCACAGCTTGACTCTCGCTTTCGGTAACTCCCTGCTGTTTCGTGCACCACATAAAAACACTTCAGTCGCACAACCTTGAGATTCTTAATAGCCCTACTGTCATTACCATAATCAATCTTATGGAATACACACAGCCAATGACCGTGCATGATTCCTTGCTCGAGACGCCTGAGAAAGCTAAGTGAGGAGTTCACCCACGGCCTTCAATGGTGACATCATCTCCTTTGCCCAATCTTCTGCGTGCATTGTTCTGAAGGGCTATCAGACTGTGAAGGGTTTAGTGCCAGAAATCTGCGCGTAGACACAAAGCAGGTGGCCTTTAGCCCCGTCTGTAATAACATCCAAGAGGAACAGACGCTCTCTCTGGACTGTGGAGAGGAATGTTCTTGAGAAACTCTGGCTAGGGTGAGGTCCTCGCATACAGTAGCACATAACATGTCCCAATGGGCTTCAGGGTTGAGTACTATGAATAGGGTGGCCAGACGTCGCATATTTCCAGGACGGTCTCGCATTTCTGGTCTCATTTCTCATTCCCTAGTTTCATATTTCAAGAGTACTTTGCTGGAATATTCCATTGTACATGCTGACACACAGATATGCAGTATTTGTTGTATTGGGGGGAATCTATCCGATCAAATGTGTCCTGACAGGACCATGAACATATAAGATACACTTCTCTAGACAGCAAAGCTTATTAATAGGGGGCAGCTTGTCCCCCCTTTGCTGCACTACTCTTCTGGGAAGGTTTTACACTAGATGTTGGAACGCTACCGCTGGGATTTGATTTCATCCATCCGTGAAATCATGAATGAAATGAATGAAATCAAGCATTGCTAAGGTCAGCAATGATGTTGGCTGATTAGTTCTGGATCACAAATGCGACTCTGATTCATCCCAAAGGTATTGGATGGAGCTTTATTTTAGTAGTAGGCGAAAAATTGATTCATCTTCTGAAGGTATGAGTTTTGTCCTTACTACTTATACTGGCATGCAACAAATAAATCGCTGCTGTCAGGACAAAACCTTGTATCTCCAATTTTGTCGTTTTTAATTTTTTGACAATTTGGAAATGCCTGTTGTCCTTTACATTGTGTGTAAATTTCATGATGAATGGACAAAAAGAAATAGCCCAAAACAACTTGGAAAAAAGTCTGGTTCCATTCACATTCATTAAAAGTAAAGTAGGCTTTTTCCTTCTCCTGTAAAATAACACATTGTACATACAGCACAAAGCACACCGATTTCCTTACCTCTCTTGCAGTGAGTTGCAGTTTGAGGTAAATTAGAACAGAATATAATGAGTTAATGAGCTAATGAGGAAAAAAAGAGCGGAAAGAAAAGCCAGTCTCTTGGGGTTAGCCATTAGCTATCAGCCTGGACCAACATGGAGACCGGCCTGCTTTCCGTGTGCACCACCTACGGCACCCTTTGCTCTGCCAGCTGCTTCATCTTCTCCACTAATACTGATAGTGTGAATGGTTTGTAGTATTTACCAAATTCCAGCAGCATCTGACAGCCATAGATTAAAGCTTGAATGTAAGAGATGCACATATTAGACAAATGACTTTCGGACGCCATTTAGCACCTTTTTCGGCAGGCTCAGAGAAGCTGCTGTGTGCTTTAGATGCACTCACTTTTATCTCATTAGGGTTATAAAGAAATGTTAACATCTGTCTATATATTGTTCATTTCTGTTTATTACTATTTCAGCCAATAAAAATATTTTGGATTTGCTTCAGTTGTTCATGTCTGTCTATTAAAAGCGAAAGGACATCCCAGAATTCTGTGCATGCTTTGGGTATTTGTCATGTTGTTTTGACATGGCTTTAATTTTGGCTGCTGAGTACTCTGCATGCTGCAAAATATGTGACAGCAAACAAAAAAAAACAGGCGACATGCTCGGAAAAAGCGGACATCCTGGAGATTTTATCCGCTGTTAATGGAAAACAAACCCTGCTGCCTCCGCTGAGAGACAATTATCTCTGAGCGCAGCACATGTTGCTTAAGTTACATTACAAAGAGACACAGAGTCACGCTTAAACGTGTAAATGGCAAATTATTGCCATTAGCAAATGACTGCTAATTCTCCAATGGGCCATCAAATCCGCACATCCGCATTCCTGTGCAGAGCTTTCCTTAATGATGATTGAGGCTGGGGACAGATAAATACAGACAAGGCTGGAATGAATTTCGTTCACTCCAGGCTTCTTCAAGACCACTGAAAGCCCACGTTGTGTGATGACAGATAGGTGGACTAATATGCTGTATTGTGAACTGGATTCACCATGTTGTGTACATGAATTGTTAACTGTGTTGAATAATTGAGCAGACACTAAATAAATACATATGTTTTTTTTTCTGGCTAGTCTTTTGGCTAAAGTGTAGTTTCAGTCCACTTTATTAGAAACGTCTACCTAGTACTTCCACTCACTGGTCACTTTATGAGCTTAACCCTTTTATAGCTCCACTATTTTGGGGTACAGTCTGTAGTCCACCTGTTGCTATACAGTCTACCCCATTCATCATTGGTCAGTTTGTGACCACAGGGCATTCTCAGCACAGCAGTGACACGGACATGAAAGAGTGTGTGGTGCTGGCACTAGTGTATCAAACACAGCAGTACTGAAGTTTTTACACACATCAGTGTCACTGTTGGGTTGAGAGCTGACCACCTCCCAAAAATAACCAGCCGAGAGCAGCTCTCTGGTCAGAAACTGACCACTGATTCTAAACTATGTATCAGCAGCTGAGTTACGGTCTCTAACTGTATACCAGCGAGGTGGAGCTACTGAGAGGTGGTCAGTTGTATGTGGTAGACTGAGCACATGGCATAGAATTTAAATGGAACCCTGTCAAAGCAATAGTAGATGTATGTGGATTCAGGAAAGAAAAGTAAAATCCAAGTCACAAAATAAGTTTTAGACAAAATACAGCACTCACTCATACACAGTGTACATCCCTGGTCGTGTTTTGTTGATCTTCTGACAAAAAAAATAGGATATAGAATAACAGCAATAATATAATAAGATAAAATAACACATTTTCTACAGACAACACACTTAAATTTGACATTTTTCTGCAAATTTGAAACATTTTTATTTATTTGTGTTTAAAGTATTGGAAACGACTTTATATATACAAAAAGAAAGAAAGGACCTAAACAATAGTAATAACTGTGCTGTAGATGTTCTGCAGCTATATTTAGACTTGCTCAGTCTGCAACTCATTATAAGTGGCATCCTTACACACGGCCTACAGGTCAGAAGGTCACCAGCTGAAAAATGAATCGCACTGCTGCATCCCGCTGAGCAGAAAGTCAGACTCAAGGTGCACTCAAGTATGTGTGTTTCTAGAATGCACCTTTCCGAGAAAAAGCAAAGACTTCACTAGAACAAGGTGTGGTTCTAGTAAGCGAAGGACATTGGTTGTTTTCATAGGGTTGAGTTACATACGTCCCATAAACCGAATGTAACCTGGGCTTGTCCTGCGCTCCCTCGGAGGCATCGCCAAAGGTATTAGAGCACAAGAGTCCAAAATATCTGAAAAATCTCCAAACATTCTGGCTACAATCAATGCTGTTTTGCATTTTATCATCACTGCCACCGCTGCGATTCTCAATCAGAGCAGCTGCCTGCTGCTAGTTTGTTTATCGGCATACAAAACGAGATTACAGATCAAATATTCTTCCCGCACGAAGCTCTCAGCAGAATAGCGGCATGTAGACAAACGCAGCATGGCTTCAGAACCAAACAGATCCGCATGAGGGACGTCCTGAGTGGCATCTCGCATTCTATAAATTTCACAACGGATGTTGTTTTCTCTCTTCCCCTCATTAATAATTTAAGCGGACGACGGCGCCAGCAAACCACCACACGCACACACACACACACACACGCACATACACACACACACATGCAAGATAAAGCAGAAATGGGACTTTCACACTTGTTGTGTGAGTGTCTTTTGACAAGAAACTACTAAAGAGGCTCACTAAGCACATTTAAAGCATAAAAAAAAAATATGTATACATTTGATTTTTCAGCAGTTATCTACAGTTATGTAACCAAACGTCAAAAGTGTGGAAAAAAAAATCCAGCTTCAAGGCTGGTGCTACTACTTTTTAGCAATGCTAACATACTATTGTCCTTGTTAATAGATAATAGTCTGTCATACAGTGTTAGAAACCACATAAATAAGTCTATTTGAGATTTCTTAACAACTCCACAGGGTATGATAATTAAGTCATGCAGTTTCAACGATGCTAATCAAAAGGCTAAGCATTGCTTGTCAGCTACATTAGCCTCAAAAAGGCTAACTTAGGATGCTAAATATGACTAAACATGAGGTAAACTAAGCACATTTAAAGCAACAGAAACTCAAATGTACCCCTAACACCAATTTTGCCTTATACTTTAATGTAGTTAATCCGCCAAGGCCTGTTTAATATACTTGTGCACTGGAGCTACGAGGCTAATAGCTAACAAGTACGTGAAGCTCATATCCCACCAATTACCATCATGCAAATTGTGTTATTCTTATACTATTATCTAGAAAAATGCACAGAAGTACAGGCTTCAAGATGGTTCTAGCAATGCTAACACACTTTTGTTCATGTTTAAAGAGAACTGTCTGTCATACAGTGTCAGAAACCACATAAGCAAGTCTGAGATTCTTGCTCTGAGATACTTAACAACATGGTTTGAGGCAAGTATGGTATGATTTAGACATGTAGTTTGCACAGTGCTAATTAGCATTGAAGCTAGTAAGCTTTCATTCACTTGTTAGCTACAAAACTAAAGAAGCAAACTTCAGACACCACAACGTCTTGGTTAATCAACTACATTTGGGGTGAGATGGGGAAAAAGAGTATACAGCCTACACTAGCGTAGCTGTTCACCAGCACAATCAAGAAATACTGTGTTTTGGATGTATGGAAGACCATGCTAGGTGATCTAGTATGCTACATGCTGGTCTGTCCTGTTTTTTTCAGCAAGGATGAGCTGCAACTCCTTTCTCGAACCCCCTGTTTGCTAAAAATACAGCATTCCACTGTGGTAAAGCAGTAACAGGTTGTGTCTGTGATTTCTTTTTTCTGAGCATTCAGTCCGTGTTGAGACATATGGCTTCATTTCTGCCTGTCAGCAGGTGGCCATGCTCCAGCCTTCACCACAGATGAGGGGAGAGATAAGTGTGTGTTGCCCCATTACACCGCTTTCCTGTGAGGGAGTGACCGGCACCATCTCCAGTGTTCCAAAAACCAGCGGCCCGGTCATGCAGGGGAAGCCACAGGAGAAATTTAACCCTTAGAAGATGCAGTTCTCTGGTGGCCACTTTACGGAAACAAGTAGAGACATTCTGTGGAAACTTCTTTCTACAAATTCATAGCACACTTGTTTTGTAAGCAGAAAAGAATGTTATTTGATTCTGATCTAGATTTAATAAAGCTATTGTTGTGTGTACAGTCCTGTTTTTTGGAAACAAGCAGTGGGTAGCACTGTTGCCTCATTGCAAGGAGGGGCAGGGTTCGATTTCCCGGCCGGGCGACCAGGGTCCTTTCTGTGAGGGCTCCCTCCTGGTACAGTCCATGCAATCAGACGAATTGGAGATGCCAATTCAAAGTTACCCCTTACATCAATCTTGCCTAATACTTAAATGTAGTTGTTCAGCCAAGGCATGTTTGGTATCTTAAGTTTGCTTCTTTCATTTGCACTGGAGCTACGAGGCTACTAGCTAACAAGTACTTGAAGCTTGTATCCCACCATTTACCATTTGCCATGCAAACTGCATGTTATTCTTAAACTGCTATACTGTTATCTAGAAAAATGCACAGAGGTACAGGCTTCAAGATGGTTTTAGCAATGCTGACACACTTTTGTTCATGTTTAAAGAGAACAGTCTGTCATACAATGTCAGAAACCACATAAGCAAGTCTATCAGAGATTATTTGACCGCTCTACATAACTGCTGCAAGAATGTGATGATTTAGGCATACAGTGTAGGTGTCACACAGTGTCAGAGATGCCAAATTGTCCCTAAGTGTGAACGTATATGTCTGCCCTGTGATGGACTGGCGACCTGTCCAGGGCGTTTCCTGCCTTCCGCCCAATGACCATTGGGATAGGCTCCAGCTCCCCCCCACGAACCCACAGCGTGTGTGCGTGTGTCTCAAGTGCAGACTCTAACCTGTTCGTAAATCAAATATTAATGTAGTTCACCAGGAATTTAGTAACTTAGTATCGAATTACACAATTACCTTTAAATAGTATAGTAAAAACACAAAAGTATTCTCCACTCCTGAGGGGTGAAGCCCATCTTTCAGCAGGAAGCATTCAGCACAGTCCCAATGTACATACCTGCTAATAAGCACCCTGAGGGACTACAATGTACACCATGATTACAGGTTTCTACCCTAACCTGGCTCTCCTCAGGGCCAAAACAGGTGTTCTAGTCATGAATCACTCGTTCTCTGTGCATATTTCAGCTCGTCCTTCATTCCAATCCACTTTACCAGCTCATACAAATTGGCAGTTGTTTTTACAACTTTCTCCAAGATAATATAGAGCAGAGGTTTTAAAACGTAACAAATAAACTATGCAGTTGATCAGCCAAGGCATGTTTAGTTCAGGATGGGTGTCTCTATTCGATACATTTTGCATTACAGCAAAAACAAGGAGTGGTTGAACAAATATAATGTTTCTATTTCCAGTTTATTCAGTTACATTATGAAAATGCAATATCTGAAACAAAAGCTTTATAGTGCCCTGATTTAACACTGTAACCACAAGCTAATCACAAGGTTATACAACTAAACAGGCTCGCTAAGCAAAGCATAAATTGGATTTTCTAACACTTTTCTACAGTTTTGTATCAAAATGACAAAAGTAACAGCTTCAAGGCTGCTGCTTTTACAGTTTTTAGCTATGCTAACACATTTTGTCCTTGTTAATAGACAACAGTGTGTCATACAGTGTCAGAAACCACGTAAGAAGTGTACCAGAAATTTTTTCACAACTTGACATAATTAAGGCAAAATTATTATGATTTAGGCATATAGTTTCCATGACTTTTAACTAGCAGGCTAATAAGCATTGCTTGTTAGCTACATTAGCCTTGTAGTTATAGTGCAAATCTAACTTTAGACACCAAACATGTCTGGGCTGATGGACTACTTCTACAACTGAGCACATTTTAAACAATAATTTGGTGAAAAACTATATCAAATTTTCCTTTTAATTTAAATGTAGTTAATCAGCTAAGACATATTTGGTATCCGAAGTTTGCTACTTTACTTTTGCTCTGAAACTACGAGGCTAATGTAGCTAACAATATCCTGCAATCATGCAAACTGTACATTATAAACTGTTTTACGGGGTTTAAGGATTCACAAAATTCATAATTGGATTCAATACAATACAATGGTATCTCTATTTGGTACATTTTTGATATGGTAAAATAAGGTCTGGCTGAAAATATGCCCTTGCATTAATATGTTAGTGTTTCCATTCCCAGTTTATTAGAGCATTCAACGTTATCAAAGTAGAAAATTAGAAAATCTGTGCATGTAAGCTCCCCATTCCATGCTGGTCTATACTGATCTAGTGCTTGTTTAGCTGGTCACCCAGCATGATCATTCTAGTTGACCAGCACTCCAGCATCCAAAACACAACATATGCTAGTTTTGCTGGTGGCTAGGCACACTGCTTGGTCTATGCTAGTTTTTCTAGCAGGGATGCTGTGATACAGATCAATGCAATACAGTTTGCTTTGTTGTTACATCCTTAAATTCTACTATTATACACAGAATTCTGCACATAATTCAGGCTTCAAGATGGCTGCTACGACTGTTTTTAGCTATGAATGGTACTTTTGTCCATTTGCTTGTATACAATGTCAGAAACCACATAAGCACCTCTATCACAGATCACTTGAGGTAACCTGTGTGATGATTCAGGCATGCAGTTTGCATGATGCAATTTAGCGTGCTAATAAGCTTTCATTACTTATTAGCTTCATTAGCCTCGTAGCTCGAGTTTAAAACTGAAGAAGCAAACTTCAGACCCCAAACCTGTCTCGGCTGATGGGCTACATTTTTTACTTTTGGCTGAACCATAACTGGAACACCTCAGCCGAGCTCCCACATCAACTGCAATTCTTCTCCCGTTGCTAAAAAGACATGTCGTAGCATTCCACCGTCAGCCTCTCCAATTTTCAGGTTTTCATCAGTAACATCTGATAGAGCGCTAGTCTGCGGCTGCTGCCTGACAGAGGATGAATTACTTCAGCTCTGACAGATGCGGGGCCTGACAGAGTTGCTGTTTGTGGGCTGAGGGATTATGCACAGGCAGAGAGAGATGGCTCTGTCAGCATCCACCTGCAAATTCATAACCTCAGGGCCTCTGGCGCCGCGTTTTGCGCCTTGGTTGCAAGTGATGGACAGACGTGTAAGCTAGCCAAGCAGCAGGGCTCACTTTATTACCAGTCTCTGGAGTTCCATGGGGGTAATTTGCACTGGTCATGTAACAGTGTACACATGTATGTATGC
>JAILXH010246330.1:0-11818 GCA_023558415.1 Piaractus mesopotamicus
AAAAAGGGCCAAACAGTATGCAAAAGTTTATGTGCACCAGGCAAATGATGAGTTTTGTGAAAATAAGTTTTATGTTTTTCTTATATTTTTACTTATTTTTTATGTTTAATTTTGATTTATATAATAGAAATTGTGCACTAAAATGTGCAGGACAATGTCATGTATAAGTGTGTTTCTCTGAAGAGCATGTTTTAACTTGTTTTCATTTAGAAAATCAACCAAATGTGTCATTTGATCAGGGGTGCTCAAACTTTTGCAGAGGACAGTAATTACATTACGGTCATACAGACATTTGTTTTTTGAGTGTAAATGAAACTTCTCACTCCAGGTAAAAGTGATGCGCTGCCTGGATCACCCAAACGTGCTGAAGTTCATTGGCATCTTATTCAAAGATAAACGATTGAACCTCATCTCTGAATATGTGCCAGGAGGGACACTGAGGGAAACAATACAGAAAATGGTTTGAAGTTTTCTTCTCATCTTCTGCGTAGTAGTAGTAGTGATTTATCTTTGTTAGCAGTAGTAGTAGTAGTTTGTAATATGAGTACATCTAATTATTTTATTATGTGCAATAGGACAACGATTATCCCTGGAACCTCAGAGTAAGCTACGCAAAGGACATCTCTGCAGGAATGGTAAGCAGTATAGAGTGAAATGGTACAACTTACTGTCACGTGTTGGTTCGTGTGCTAGCATTTATTTCCTAAATTCAGTATCAAACTGTATAAAGTAAAGGCAGCAAGATTAAACTGCAGCTACAGCAGTAACCGGCCAGTCAGAAAACAGTATATGGACAGCTATCGGGGTGTTTCACTGACATTTTTCCTCTCACCTTCTTACAGGCCTACCTGCATTCCATGAATATTATACATCGAGATCTGAACTCCCATAACTGCCTTGTTAAAGAGGTCAGGATACAAAACAACTGTGATACTTATTTAGGACGTCACTTTCTGTTAGTAACAGAAGTACTCCTTCTGGACCACATGAGGTGTTTCATACTCTTGCTTATACTTCACAGAATCAGACTGTGGTGGTGGCTGATTTTGGGCTGGCCCGGCTTGTGATGGAGGATAAACCCCTTAGACGGAACTCTACTCCTGAACAAATGTCCAATCTGAAAAAGCCACAAAGGAAGAAAAGGTATACCGTAGTGGGGAACCCATACTGGATGGCACCAGAGATGATCCGAGGTGAGCTAATCTCAGAAACACAAACAAAAAAACAAAAACAAAAAAACAGTCAAACAGATTCTACATGGCCCTGATGAATTCTCCACTCCTTTCTCATCTCTAAGGAATAAGTTATGATGAACGAGTTGACATCTTCTCTTTCGGAATCATTCTCTGTGAGGTAAATAGTACCTACTCAACAATTATCACGTTCTGTTTTAAAGAACATTTAGACTATAAACTGATGATCTTTTCTTTGCCTCAGATTATTGGTCGAGTGTACGCTGATCCAGACTATCTACCTCGCACTATGGAATTTGGACTAGGAGTGAACGAATTTCTGGAGCGCTACTATCCCACCGAATGCCCACCTTCTTTCTTTCCTCTTGCTGCTCTTTGCTGTGACACAGAAATCGAAAAACGGTAGGTTTTCTATTTCTTTTCCACAAAAAAGGATACACATGTAAATATCCAGCGAAACCTGCTCCTCATGTATGTCATTTTTTTGTCTTTGTAGTCCCACATTTGCAAAGTTAGAAGAATGGCTGGAGAACTCGCTGATGCATCTGGACATTGGTCTTCCTCTAATGAAAGAAATAGAGAAGGTGCGGCAAGCATTTTGGGAGAAACATAGCCAGTCTCAACATGCTAATGGATTTCCATGCAAACAAAAGGGGACTCCAGTGTGAAGCCAATGGTGAATGGTGCTGTGAATGGGTGACTTGAGGACTTCAACTTTCTACTGTGTGACTTAAGTCTAGACGAGCTGGATGAACACACTTTGTAGGAACTTGCATTTAATGGATAAGGTCATTTTTAGTACAACCTGGACCTCTCATACTGTTTGCACTATGGCACTATCAATATCATTCAGCAGAAATACTGGAAGTTAACAAAACATTGTTGGTAAAAGACTATGTTCTCAAAACTATACCACAGGTGCATTACCATACTGTAGGTACGCACTCTCTCATTTTTTGTCCGTCCACTATACTTATTAAGTGATAAATACTGTGAAACTTTGCATCAAACTTGAGGTATAAACTGGATGAGACTGTATAGTTATTTGTTAAAGGTAGCATATAACTGTGTATAATTTATTTTAAATGGACCTTTCTGCAAAAGTGTTTAAAAACAAGGGCAGCAAAATGGACAATGTTTTATTTTCTTCCGCTTCAATTAATACAATGGAAATTTGTTTACTCAATGTAAAGCCATAGAAACAACGTATTTGGAATTTTTCACAAATGTACATTTTTGCAGACTTTCCTTAAAAAGGCAGTATTGATATGTTTCTGAAAAGCTGTAATAAAGACAAATGAACTGTGCTTTTCTTTCTCCATTTACTCTACTCGGACTGCTCAGTAAGAATGTTTGATGGATTTTGTTGCCAAACACATTATAGACCTATTGCAAGAGTTTTCTTTTTTTATGCTAAACATTGTTAGGAGTGGACTTCACATATACAAGAACTATCAGTGCAATATTATGATTAATACCATGTTTATTAGAGAAGTAAAAATACAGCTCAGCTGTTATGCTTTTCAAAAACGGGTTATATCCAAAATTGTTACAAATGGATATAAGTTACAACATTTTGCAGTGAAACTCTGTTTTATATTCTGACAATTTCAGGTTACCTCTGCTGTCAAATCCATTTTTATTTATGTGGCATATTATTTCCAGTTAAACACTTTCAAGTGCACTAAATTGCCATTAGCTACTACCTTTTGAAAAGTTTGGACTGACTTGCCGTAATAGTTATTCATTGGAAATGTTATAGACTAGACACTAAAACAAACCTGATGGTTTATATATAAAGTATAAGGTGAACAACAAGAATCAATTACATAGTAAAATATCATTATATAAATAATGATTTATTTATTGTAATTTCTTGTCACGTGACATTAAAATAAACAGCTATCAGTGGGATTTGGTCATTGCTTTGAGGCAGTCTGGATATTCATTTTATGAGGTCTGTTCTGAATGCCATAAAACATGGTCAGCTGTTATGGAATCATCTGCAGCTCCGTTCATCATCAAAAATTTATCGGTTTTTTCAACTTCCTACACTTCTAAAAGAAGATGGTTCTTCAGGGGTTCCTTAGTAAAGGGAATGGTTCTATTTAGAACCTTGAGTTCTGTATAGAACCATTTCATGCTTAAATAGTTCTTTGCAAAGGAAACGGTTGTTTAGATTCATGGAAAATGCGTTGTACTTGGTTCTATATAGAACCTTAAGGGTAATTCTATTGTTATGATATCAAGCTTTCACAAAGGTTCTATAAAGAACCATATACAATTCTCCATCAATCTGAAGAACCAGTTCACCATGCAAAGAACCTTTTAAGCATGAAACGGTTCTACATGGTTCTAAATCTTTAAGAGTTTGAAAGCTGTACAATAGCATCATATTAGAGTGACGTTATACACGCATCTGCAACATAACTGATGAAAACAGTGATCCAAACCTCTGAACAGTAGCTGGTGGATCTGTTATATAATGAACGAGGCGTGTTTGAAACATTAAACGTGAGTCTGCAGATCCTTCCTTGTCCTAAAATCAGGTAGTTAACAGTTATATATGCAGCTGATTTTTAATCATATCTGATTTCCCTGTATGGAAGTTCAATTTTTCCATTATCATTTGAAATGAGAAGCCAAGAGCGCCCTGTAAGAACCAACGGAGCCCACTAGTCAGGCTGGCTAGCTTGGTAACGCAATGGACACCTGCTGTGAGTAGCTAACAGTTGACGTTAGTGATTATTTGTGTTTTCGTGGCATTTTTTTTATATAACGTTAACATTAACTCAGAAAGAGAATATATAATTTACTGGCCACCGAACTGTACGTTATAATTACGTAGAACTGACGCCTTTGCGAATTAGTCACAGCTAACTGTATTTTTTAAAAAACAATTTAGCTAACGCTAGGTTGGCTACTAGTTTAATAGCTAAAGTTGGTCGTGTTAATATTATGTTAATTTGAAATTTAACGTTTCAAGAATATACACGTTTTTAGGCAAATTTAGCGTAACGTTAAGACATTAATTCAGTATGTTTCTTTTACTCTTTAGGCAAGGAGACTGAGAAAGTCGACCGTGAAGGTAACGTTAGCATCGCTGTTTAGCGTTAGCAGAGCTAGAGAAGTAACGGTTTCATTCTGGGCATGGATGGTGTCACTCCCAACGAGGACCGAGCTGGAATAACAGCTAGAGGGCAATTCATATGCACAGTTTGCAAACATACATTTATATTACTTCAAGGGGACTGCATGTTGTTTAAAAATGTGATTTAAGCTTTCTTATTCTTATTCTTATTAGAGAGTTGCTCATTTGGATTCTTCTCTATCTCACCCCTCTTCCCACCCACTCCTGATGATGAGACAGGACGTTCATCTTCAGTGAGTTTTAATGTTCAGACACTTATACACATTACTTGCCAAGTCTACCGGTTGTCTCACCTAAAACACTGTACTGTGTTGCCAGTGTGCCAGTTTGCAAACAGATGACACAAGTGAGGTTGGACTGGAGAACGTCCTCAGAGAGCATTCTCCTGATGCTTCCAGTCAGTCAGAGGAGAGGGAGGCGGATGCCCAGCCCATGAAGAGTTCACTTCATTTTGTTGTACCTTTGCCTCTTCACAAGTGGGTCCAGATGGAGGATCCACCTGATCATGACGCTGGCTCTCTGCCGTGCCCTTCACGCTCACGTAGTGCCTCTGGTTGCTTCGACCCATATAACTCCTTGGAGGTACCATCACCCTCAAGGTGTACTTTAAGGGTGAACTCTTTCCAGAGACAGAAATGACATCAGATTTTAACAATGTACAGTGTAATCAATAATGCAATGATTAGTTCATTGATCTTTTTTCCATTATGACGGCAACTTAACAAATTAGTCATTGAAGCCTAACCTCCAGGTTGCACTGTGAGCATTTTGAGGCATGTAGTTTTACTTACAATTATTTGTACTTTTACAATACCGGTTAAAAAGTATGTAAGCTATGTCAGTTTGCCTCTGTCTTTAGTATTGTGTTCTCCTTTCTGTTTTGGTCCCAGGACCAAGACGAGGAATATGTTGGTTTTGCTACACTGCCAAACCAAGTCCAGCGAAAATCCGTGAAAAAGGGATTTGAGTTCACCCTAATGGTTGTTGGTAAGACTGATTAATATGTTTTTCAGAAAAATGTGTTGCAGGTGGACAAGCAAAGACAAAACATTTTATGGTGCCTTCAGCAAGGCGGAGCTAGTTAAAGAAACAGCCTCAATTTTGCATAAAACCACATAGCTTAATTTTCTTTTGTTTAAAGATCTGCTGCTGTCAGGATTCATGGTGTTAGCACATAATTATAGTATATTTATAATCCACATAATCGCGAAGCTAACTCTGTTGGTGTGAGCAATAGATAATACCTGTTTACTCATCCAAAAACTTTTATGTGAAGTACTTCATGTGTAGGAGTATTTGTGATACCTGCTGGGACTTTTATACTATATACTGTTATATATATCTTTATATATCTATGTACTGTTATTTGTTGTCTTCTGGCTGTAAACAAATTCATCACTGTCTTTGGCCACATTAAGAAAAGCACCAATGATGCTTTTACCTGTTCATCCAAAATAATCCAGTATTGTTGTGGCCTTACTATTATTTACATACATGTGGAACCCATAGCGAGCACAAACATCTTTTTGCATGTTCTGTGAATCCACTGTAATGTTCAGTAAGTCATAATACACAAGCAAAGCTAAGTAGTCTGTATATAAAAATGTATAGTCATAAAGCTGCGCCCATAAAAAGGGCATTCTAATAAATAAATAAAGGCAGTGGTTATATATTGAACCATCACAACTTATGCCACTGTTTAACCCAGTGCTTAAATGATTTCCTGCATGGTTAAATGGAGAACCTACTACATATGGTTCTTTTTGTGGCAATATAAAGTCCTTTTTGTTAAGACTGTAGGGCTGAACATGCAGTCTGTGGTGTCTCTAGGTGAGTCTGGCTTGGGTAAGTCCACTCTAATCAACAGCCTCTTCCTCAGAGATCTGTACAAGGACAGAACTCTTTATGATGCTCATGGTAAGAAAGCATTCTGAGGTGAGTAATTTCACATATATTTAAATGCAGTTTTACAATACTGTTTTGAAAGTCTATAAACTAGATCTGTTTTGTTTGCACACAGAAAAGGTGTATCAGACTGTAGCAATTACAAAGAAGACTGTTGACATTGTTGAAAAGGATGTTAAGCTAAGGCTCAACATTGTGGACACACCAGGCTTTGGAGATGCTATAGACAACACCAAAAGGTAGTATAGGTACTATTTTACTTTTATTTCCTGTTAGCATGTACCTGGGCCATCACAAGCAGATAATGAGCAACCCTAACTCCTTTTCTTTGGGACACATTTCTGACAAAATTATGTAAATCCAAATATTGAGCTACTACAGTGGCATACGGTACTGTGCAAAAGTTAGAGGCCTTTAAAAGTTAGAGTCCTTATTTTATTTGAATACAAGAGCTGCTGGTGTTCTCAGAACAATGGACTGACCACCGCAGAGCTCACCATCAATGAATGTGTTTGAAATATTTTGGATTGTGAGAAGCAGACAGTGCATCCAACTTCTAAGACTGAACTTTGGAGAGGTGGAAAAACATCCCTGCAGATTTCTTTGACAAAACTGAAAGCAGGTCTCCCAAATGAATTGGAACACTAATAAAAGAAAAAGATGGACGCACAAAACACCTGTATGTTGATATCATTTTTAGTTGTTGAGGCTTCTGTGTAATTTTCTAATAAAAATACAGTACTATGTAAAACTCAGACACGACCTTTTCTTTAATTTGTTTGTACACAAAAGAAAAACACATGCCTTAACCACTAAATATAACAATACATTTTTAGTTTTTAGTGTGTCCACCCTTGGTTTCTGTTCTTTCAGGAGACTTGTTCAAAGTACAATGTACACTCTCAAAGTAATGGTTGTAACAGCTTTGATGGTCTTTTTAATTTTATTTAAACAATCATGTACATGAGTTTGGTGGTCTACAAGGTCTTGGATTGTTGTTAGCAGTTCTATATGTCTTTTAATTGTATTTTGAACTATTTTCAATTACTTTTCTTTGACTGTTCCTTTTTTTATGCAAGTGTATTGACCTGTATCTAATCTCCTTAAATTTATCTCCTGAAAAGTGAATAACTTGTACTTAATGGCCATTTTGACTGGAAATAAAATAAAGAAAACGTGATCTCTGACTTTAGCGTAGTACTGCAAAAAGTTCTAGAGGCATAGAGAAATTTTGCAAAAGGTACCATGAAAAAAAGGAAAACAGGACTTTGCTCTCGGCCTGCTATGGCCCTGTTCACGCTTAGCATTAGCATCCGTCTCAAGTGATATAATTATAAGTGGACTGCAAGACATATAGCCATTTACACCTGGGATGTCCAAGGGTCTTGAATGTCTCCAGTGACCTCAGAATCGGATTTTGTGATAGGAGAAAGAGCACTACGCGGATTAGTCTCTCATCAGTTAGACAATACCATACATCAGTCTCTCACTGTTTTTTTTGTCAGACAGAGATATACCAGATCGTGTCTGAGTCCTTGTTTGCCACTAAGTGTAAAATTGTACCTTCCTTCATCAAGGTCTTGGAAAATAAAGTAACTGTGGCCTTTGTATGTTTGTGCTTTCAGCTGTAAAGCTGTGGTAGATTATATTGTCCATCAGTTTGAACAGTACCGCAGGGGTGAGGTCAGTCTGAACCGCAAAAACATTCAGGACAACCGTGTGCACTGCTGCCTCTACTTCATCTCACCTTATGCCCATGGGTAACCATATTGGCATTAACACTTTCATAAACATTTTTATTCTTTATGTTTAGCGTTTATGAACTGTTGTCCAAAAGTTTGGGATCACTTGCCATATAACAACAGAAGATGTGCCTCCGTGTAGACAGACTATTTAAATAGTACAGTTTTGCCACCATCTATGATGGATTAATATTAATCAGGTCTTAGAGTAACCAGTGTTTCTCTGTTGTCACAGCCTCAGACCGATTGATGTGGAGTTTATGAAGGCCCTTCATGAAAAGGTCAACATCGTGCCTCTGCTGGCTAAAGCAGACTGCTTCACCCACTCTGAGATTGAGTATATGAAAACCAGAGTGAGAACAATTTTCTCATATGATTTTTAGAACTAAGCTATTGACAAAACCAAGCAACATGTTGGCGACCATGCCTGCAGTTTGTTGACTGATTGTACATTTGATTTGCTCTCCTTTCAGATTTTGAATGAGCTCAATGATTACAGGATCAAGATATATCAGTTCCCAGAATGTGACCCAGATGATGATGAGCTTTTTAAAAAGCAGCACTTGGAACTGAAGGTGATGACATGTTAATTTGAATATTAATTAGTATATTTGATATATATAAACTTTGGCTCAGTATTGAAATTTTGAAGTTACCATGTGTATCTTACATGTATTCAGTTTCACAACACTTCACTAGAACTTGGTAGACGTGGTTGCCTTCCATCCTGTTGATTTTGTTGGTGCTGTCCTGTTGCTGTTTTTCATAATTTAATATTTCATGCCATTTCTTATCAAAGTCACATTTCACCACTGTCATAACAAAACCATGTACCACAGAAGTAAAGTTCTAATAAAGCAGGGCTTCTCACACGTTCTGGAGAACGTGTAAATTTCTAGACTAGCACTCCAGGCATGAAAAATACCTAGAAAATACGAAAAAATGCTATATTTTGATTATTTTTCTGCTGCTAAAGGCCAGTTTTAGTGTTCGTTCATGCCTACTGTAGTTTTCTACAATAGGTAGAAAAAACAGTGTAAATTTCTACAGGGTCGCCTTACGACATATATGTTCGATGCTTGATGGGGGGGCAACATGACAGCTTCTTGCAGCATGAAATGTTCTGATATACTGTAGAACTTTACAAGAGTTTGAGTGTGTCAGTGTCATTAAGGGCTCATTAGGAGTAATTTAATGGAATTTAACCTTGAGAATGTCTTTAGTTGTGCATTTTATGAACAGCTGTCATGAGTAGAGTAGAACAGAATACTTTACTGTCCTTTTCAGTTACATGAAATTGAGTTTTTTAGAACTGGCATATAGAAACACTACACTAAATGCACAAAAAACACATTAAAGATTTAAGTGAAATATGATTAACCATTGATATGTATAAATGCAGCAACAATAATTATTTTCATACTCATTACAAATATGAAAGAAAAAATACACAACAGTACAGTAAGCAGAATACACCACAAATATAAAATGCACATACAGAATTGCACATACCTGAGGAATTGATTAAAACTAAGATTTATTAAGAATTCCCACAGCTAATTAAATAAAGAGATTTTGTAACCATTTTCCATAGCCATAGGAACTTTCAGTCCTCGCCCTGATGGCAGGATGTAGCATGCTGAATAAAGAGGATAAGTTGGATCACTATATATTTGTTTAGGTTTTTTCCCTGTGCGTTCAAAGAATATTTCCTAAACTTAATAGCCTGGTTTATGACCCACGGCCCATTTATTCTTCCTTTTCACCGATAGGTTTCCAAAGCACGATACAATATTAAATGTCGGAACAATGTCAAATAATGATCAGTAGACCATGGTTTATGTATACTTAGGTAATTCAAGTAGTGGAGTAACAGGAATGGTTCTGGAAAAGTCCTGGCAAATGATTCCTAAGTAGAGCGGGAAAGTATCTATAACTTATTTCCTTATAACAAGATCTTACTCCACGTAGGTTTGGACCATTTCTATTTCAGCTTATTATAAAATGATAAAAACAAATCAATTAAGATAAAATTAAGGTATTGATACGATGGGTTTGTGGACAAGGTCTTGATATGAATTAATGAAATATTGTGCTGTTTTAGACACGCATACCATTTGCTGTAATTGGGAGTAACGTAACAGTGGAGCGCAAAGGCAAGAGAGTACGAGCTCGCTGTTACCCATGGGGTGCTGTGGAAGGTTTGTACTGCTCTGTAACATGATTACATGTGTAATTATGACATGTATCTAACTACTTAATTACATACTAGCCTCCCTTGCCTTGTGTGATTGGTTCAAAAGAAAGTAAAACTCTATAAAATTAGCAATACAGTTAATTGTTTATTGAGTGGTTATTGTTTAGCTAACGAGCATTCACTGTAGACACAAATCTGAGACATACTACTCTCGTCTCCCTCTATGTACACCCCTCTCCCACACTCACACACCTGAAGTGGAGAATCCTGCTCACTGTGACTT
Organism: Piaractus mesopotamicus; assembly: GCA_023558415.1. NCBI lineage: Eukaryota > Metazoa > Chordata > Actinopteri > Characiformes > Serrasalmidae > Piaractus > Piaractus mesopotamicus. The sequence continues at coordinate 10,472 of JAILXH010246330.1, forward strand.
TGTGCATCTGAGGAACATGCTGGTGCGAACACACATGCAGGACCTAAAGGACATGACTGAGGATTGTCTGTATGAGAACTACCGCATGCAGTTCTTGTGCCGACGAAAAAGCACTGACCAGGTAAGGAAGAAGGCTTATTTAAGAGTTTGTTCCATAACGAGTAAAAATGTTTATTTACTATATTTGTCTTTTTTCTCTTTAGGAAAGTGATAATTAAACAACACTGGAGGAGGACAGTGCAATGAGAACACTGCAAGAACAAATAAAATGAAAAAACACAGAACCTCAGAGATCTTCTATACACCCATATTTGTTTGTTTTTTTTTTCTTCAAGTGTGTAGTTACAGCCCATGTGTCAAACACAAGGCCCGCCACACAATTCTCTCCGGCCCGCAGAAGTATTTTAATTTTCTATTAATATTAGCCCGTTTCATAATGTGCTGCACTACAGTCCCCAACATGCACTGCATCGTAATGTGCTCAAGATAACAATCTATGGGACGGTTACGCCTCAATTCCACACCAGTCATATCACCAAAATGCATTTCAGCTGCAGTTCAACCACTATAAACACTTAATGTTAGCTCAGGAGCTCAGAAATTGAGCCCAAGTCTTAATTAAGTTTAAGCAAAGAAAGGATCCCAGGTGTCTAGTTCAAGCAGACAGGTAGGTTTAAAGACAGAGCACCTGGGGACATTTTTACCTTTAGTATTTTAAGTATTGACGTAATATTTTAAGGTCTACTACAAGTGCCTGTATTTTACTGTTGAAGTTTTTGCATATTTTGTATAAACAAAAGGCAGTTCAGGTTATAGTACAACATTAATTAAAAATGAAATAAAAACATTTTCCTTGGCCCACAGATTTGTTAAGATTTTCTAATGTGGCCCTTTTACTCGTTGGGTTTGACAACCCTGAACTACAAGGTGGACCAACAAGGTAGGAGTGTCAAATAGAGTGGACAGTGAGTGGACACGGCGTTCAAAAACTCCAGCAGCACTGTGTGTCTGATCCACTCATACCAGCACAACACACACTAACACTGCACTACAGTGCTGGTAATGGTCCACCACCCAAGTAATACCTGCTCTGTGGGGGTCCTGACCCCTGAAGAACAGAGTGAAAGGGGGCTAACGAAGTATGCAGAGAAACAGATGGACTACAGTCTGTAACTAGAACTACAAAGTGCACCTATATGGTAAGTGGAGCTGATGAAGTGGACAGTGAGTGTAGAAACAGCAGGGGTGGTTTAAATGTTATGGCTGATCCATGTATGTTTTTATGAGATTCACATATAGACTGGAGCTTTAAACTAAAGTGAATTGAACTAAAGTGAGTGCTGTGAT
>JAILXH010246335.1:9967-22794 GCA_023558415.1 Piaractus mesopotamicus
AAAAATTCAGATTTTTTTCTTTTGGATATCAAAGCGATGTAAAAAATAAAAACTACCATATTTGCCATTCTAGTATATCTTACATTCATTAAGAGAAATTCCACTAATTTATTAAAAATTAATTTGCTAAGATATACACAAAATCATTCAAAATGAGAACTGTAAGAATTCTTCACAGTGTTGGTGATAGGAGCCAGACATCTGAAGCGTTTAACACCTCTAATAGTTCCCTTTTGGAATAAAACATATTTTTTGAAGACCATTCATGGTGAAACGGCACATGCTAGGTGTTGAAAGGCAAAATACTACCCGCTACTCAACCACCAATGTTACATGTAAAAAAAGACACATGTAGGTTTATTGGTCGCTTTGGTGAGTAAATAAAATGGCTAAATTTGCATAAAGTTCCTATCTCCATCAGAAAATTAAGTCTCTAAATTTCTCTACAAAATTACCCCTAGATGTGAATGTGAATGTATATGTCTGTGTGTCTGCCCTGTGACGGACTGGCAGCCTGTCCAGGGTGTTTCCTGCCCTCTGTGGTATGTATTACAGTGTGTATTACGCAGAATTTTTGAAAAAGCAGTGGAATTCTCCTTTAAAGAACCCACAAAATTCTGAATGGCAAAGGGTAAGAAATATAATGCATAATATTTGTTATGGATCTATGACCTATGGATCTATAACTCTGGTCAGAACTTATTTGTGGAAATTTAATGATACAAATCAGCATCTGAAAGGTTGTGGCAGCAATGTTAAACCCAAGTCCACATTTACTGGGCTGTGAACCATAAATCTTAAATGTGAATGAAGTCAACCGAGCCAATCTTTAACAGGCCAGTATTTGCTCACCTGCAAATGTTATCTATGGAGATGTCTCGGAGTTGTTCATACATGGAGGGCTGACTTTTCTTACTGGAGTGAGCACTGAAGGTGGATTGGGAATGCTCGTTGGTTACATGGATCTTGATCTCTCCAGTCCCTTGGCAGAAGAAAAAAAAGGAGTAAGGCATTTCCAACAACTCACTGTAGTCTGACTTCTTAAGCAACTGATAAACAGATTTTTCCCTGTTTAAGATTTGCACAAAACTTGAATTATATTGGTTCTAATATGTCACAGTATACTAGATAAGAAAGGTCACCAGTGGTGTACTGGCTGTGGTATTTGTAGAGCTTGACCAGCACGGGAGATGGCACCACCAGGAAGTCTCTCAGCGACATGGTGACGGAGTGGGCCACCACTGGAAAACGCTCACACAGACGCCCCAGACCCTAGAACCACATAATGTCCATTTTCCATCAATACATCCATCACACTAATATAATACTATTAGTTTAATAAGTATATTTGTTGAATGAGCATTATTCAATTAAATTTTTTTTCCCTTATTTGGCCATTTCTCGACATTGCAGGCCTCTCCACTGCAGGCCAATTAAAGGGGTAAAGGTCTCATACACAATGTTTAAAACCTACCAACGCCTTCCTTCAAACTGCTGGTCATGCCCTGTTGAGCACATTACCCAAGTGCTCCACAGACAGCACTCAAACCTGACTCCCAGCTGTCGGCGATGCTTCAACAATACTGAACAGTGTTTTAAATACAAATTGAAAGTTTTCAATACAAGATCTGTAAACATTTTCCAATAAATTATCCCAATAGCTTTAGCTCAAGAATCTGAAAAAATAGAAACCATTAAGGTCAGTACTCAAACCTTTCACAGTGCTAGATCAGTTTTCTGTATCTACTCACAGGGGTGTAACTATCTGAAGTTGGTGATTCAACTGCACTGATTTTACAATTCTAGAATTGAATAAAATAATATTCAATAAAGTATAGCTGTAGGAAACATATCATTGCTCTGGTGAGCCATTTCAGATTATTTATGAAAATAATGGATGTTGCGTTTTCTGAGCCAAAGAAGAAATAAACCACCCAGATTGTTACTAGTGTAAAGTTAAAATCCAGTGTCTGTCATAGATGGCTTTGTATTAGAACTCACGGTATGGGTAAATTGAACATCTGTGAAGGCATGAATAATGCAGAAGGATACACATTTTGGAGCAACATATATCACCTTCTAGACCATGTCTTTTCCAGAGACATCCATGCTTATTTCAGCATCACATCAAGTCACATTCTGCACGTCACAACAGAATCACTGTTCAGAGCATGCAGATGCTATACTGGCCTACCTGCAGTTCAGACCTGTCTCCTACTGAAAACACGAGGTGCATTATCAACCTTGAAATTAGTCAACATTCTTACTTTCAGTGGAAGTTAACCTAATCAAGAATGTATCCTACGTCTTGTAGACAATTTTAAATGGTCCACTTGTCATGAAACTTTGTAAACTGTGAACAGCAGCTGCTTTTTTCAAATTATGTAAAAAATTCAAAATTACCAAAGTGGACATACAAGGTCCTAACAGTGATGATATGCTGCCTTCAAGACTACATTTTCTAACGGGACATCCATGCTTATTTCAGCATTACGACAAGCTATATTCTGTACGTGTTATAACATTATGTCTGCGTAACCAACGCATGCGGGTGCTAGACTAGCCAGCTTGCTGTCCAGACCTGTCTCCCACTGAAAATGTGTGATGCATTACGAAGCTTAAAAAAATTACAATGAAGGTCCTGCATGATTGTGCAGCTGAAGACCTGTGTAACAGAGGAATGGGAAAGAACTTTGCCCTTTAAAACTCCAAATGATTAGTAAATGTTATTAAAAGGTGATGTAAAACAGTGTTAAATCATGCTCCTGTCCTAACTTTTTTGGAACATGCTGTAGGCATCAAATTTGGAGCGTACATTTATGAAGGGCAAAACATCACATATCATGTTTTTGTACTGTTTTCAATTACTGCTTTCTGTATTCATTAGCATTTCTTTTACTGTCCCAACTTTTTTGGAATTGAAGTTTGAGTTCTTCTTTCATGACTGGGAGCACTAACCTGCAGACAACAGATGAGCAGAGGCATGTGCGCAATGATGACTTTACTGGATGTTTTGGACTGCAGCTTCTCTGACAGCTTAGTGCAAAGATTCTCAGCGCCTACCAGCAACAGAGTAAAATAACAATAAAATCAATTCAATTAATTGTTCAATTAAATTGAACACAACACAATACTACCTAATAATCAATAGATATTACATACTTCAAAGGTACAGAAGAACATCAAAACTTTTTCCAGCTAGTAACCTTACCCTGTTCCTCAGTGACTGCCCAGACCATGAGGTCCACACAGGCAGCGTTTGCCTGGCATCGCAGTTTGAGTGGGCTGAGCTCACTATGCAGATATTCTACATCATGCAGGATGCGCTGCAGCTCAGACTGGCTGCTGCTGAACTGCTCCAACACAAAGTCGTGCACCTCCTTCACAAAGGACGTCTGCAAGTCTGTATACAAACAAACACATGGTCACCACAAAGGACAAAGCAGGGATGTGTCCGTGTCAACTTATTTACCGATGATATCATCCTGGTAAAAAGTCTGGTGCTCTCCAAGTTTTACTTCATTTTCCTCCATGGAGTCTATATTGTTTGAAGGAGGTTCTTGAAAAAAGCATTATAATATTGTTTAAAAATATTATAAGCAAGGTGCTAGACTGAGGGGGAACATAAAGATTCATACCTTTTCCTGTCTAACAAAACCAATTAATTTGTGATTTTAAACTTAAAGTAAAAAGTAGTTAAAACAAAACAACGGTATATACACTCTCCAGACATGTAAAAGATATAAGGAACGCTTCAAACCCACTCACCTTTCATATAATACAGAGTGTCCCTCAACATTTTAAATATGGCCACATACAGAGGGTCACTGAAGGTTTTGTAGAAGAGGTTAAGACTTGGATTACTCTGTAACAGAAAGCACACATCACAAATTAAACAATTCTTCCTTACACTTACAAGTCAATGGTAAGTAATAATTTGTGCACATTACCTCTAAAACCTCAACCATTGTTTGATCCAGTGTCTTTAAAAATGACTCAGCGACAAACTGCTCAACCTGTCCACAAAGAGAAAGAGCAGATCACATTAACCGTCCATGGTAAGTAAGTAGAACTCATGTATTTGTGAATGTATGGAGCTTCCAAGTGAAACTTTCACCTATGAAAGCAGAATATGAATGCTGATATGGAGCACTAACCAACTGAAGGAGCTGCCTCAGCATATCCAAAGGGACGTCAAATTCCTTAGTGCTGCTGCCAGTGAAGAGAGGAGAGACAGAGAAACTGGAGCTGATGTTGGAAAAGTAGTAGTCCGGGTCCACAGTGCTGCCATCAGGCAAGTATGATCCAGCTGCAACACATGTACACATACACTGGTCAAAATCTTGATTAATCACATGTCCACTCCAAAGTCCCTTAAAACAGCATTAAAAGTGAAATCAGGAGCTGGTACCAGGCTGGCATGGCATCTACATGTATATGGTCATTGCATGCACTTGCACTTTAACTCAAAACCTCATTATCTTAGCAATTCCCGCTTCCATTATTGAATTAGACACTCATTTGCCAGTTAGACCCAAGGTGCAAAATACAGGGGTCCTAAGGGGTCTCGACAGTGATACGCTTGAACCTTACACTGAGGGAATCCAGTGGCTCTTTTATGCTGTAGGGTATATTTTATATTTGGGTCCACTTGTCCCCTTGAAGAGAAGAGTCATTGCATAATCAACATAAATTGATCCTGACTGATCACCTTTATCCTATGATGAAACATTTCTATGCTGTTGGCAGTAGTGTCTTTAAAGATGACAATGACCCCATCCACAGGGCATGAAGGGTCACCAAATGGTTTGATGAGTGTAAACACAATGTAAATCCTATGCTATGGCTTTCGAAGTCACCTGATCACAAACCAACAGAACAAATATGGGAGATTTTGGACCGATATGATAGACAGAGCTCGCCACCATAAAATCAATACTTGAGGCAATATGTTTTTAAGAATGGTGTCCATCTCTCTAATAGCAGTCCAGAGACACGTATACTGAAGCTGTTCTGGCAGCTCATAGAGGCTGAATACCTTACATAAGTATTTTATGTTGGTTATTCCTTTAATTTGTCACCTGTCTGTAACTTGCATTAACAATCACTGGTTATTTTATCAAATACATGTATGCTGCACTACCATGCTGAAGCCACTGCTGTGCTGAAAATGGTCCACCACCCAAATAATATCTGGTCGGGGGTAGTCCTATGCTTGTCCCTATCCACTGATGGTGGCTGATAAACTGTGCAGCAACGAATGGGCTACAGTCAGTAACTCTACACCTACAAAGTGTACCTACACAGTCTAGCTGAAAAAACTTTATATATAACAAAATGATAATTGCTCTACAACACAGCTTAACAGTGCCCATATTCTAAATAGGCTGAACAGGTGTATCTATAAAAATGTGTTGGTTGGTCTTATTTCAAAAGAGTGAGGAAAATTAAGGGCCCTTTAACCGATAGAAGGGGTGTCTTTCTTATGGAGAATGGAGAATATTATTGCTAAAAGTATTTCATATTCACATCTTTGACTTTGGACGTTACCTTCAAAGTAATGAGCAGAAGGGTCAGCAGGAGAGCTTGGAGGCAGCCCTGCACGCTCTGGACTGGCCTGAAAGAATAAAAGAAAGACAACACAGTGCATATTTAGGACTGGGCACTCTTTGCTAGCTCCTTTGGTTAAACAACTTCCTTTAAGGAAAAGTTTGGCAAAATTTCAATTTCACACAGATTTTTCCTTAGCTTAGATGTAACTGAATCAACCTAGACATGTTTAGTGCCCAAAGTCTGTTTCTTTAGTTTTGCAATAAAGCTACAAGGCTAGTGTAGTAAATAGAAGCTTAAACACAGCCAATTAGTACTGCATTAAGGAGAATTCTACTAATTTCAAATTTCAAATTTAAAAAAAAATTAATTTAAAATATCTGTATAATTCAATCTTTGAGATGTCAACAAAGTCATTCAGGGTGATCTGATGTGAAATGGTTCTTGCAGAGAAACTTACCCACAAAGCTGGTGACAGGAACCAGGGGGTAGCAATTTCTACAATGCAGTCATTTTATTTAGTATCTAAAATGACCAGTGAACCTGCATGTCTCCTGACTTTAATATGCTATGATGATAATGGTAAAATCTGAAAAATTAAGTAGATTTGGTTCAGATGTTTGGTTCCTATCACCACCGCTGTGAAAAACTCCCACTTTAAATTGAAATTGATTTGAAATGCTCTCTAGAACAGAGCATTTCAAATCAAACCACTGAGAATGACTTTGTTTCCATCTTAATGATTTAAATATGCAGAAATGTTTAAAAATCAGAGGAATTCGCCTTTGCCCACACATCTAAGTCATCAGACATTAGCTTCAAACTGTGTCCAGTAGTTATGTAATCTCAAATAGATTTTATGAGGCTCCTGACATACTTTTATCTATTAAAATGTACAACATGACACTGCATAGATGTGGAGCCTCAACTTTGCCCATACTTTTATAAATAAATTTTTTTGTCAAAGTACTACTTGAAGCAGCTGCTCTCATTTTAATGAACCGAGTGCCCCTTGCTGGTGGTTTGATGTACTGCGGTCAGGAACCTGCTGTGAGATGCTGGACACGCTGCTGGTTTTGCGTCGCAGTGTGTCACTCTGGCAGACAGTGAGAAGCGAGCTGGGCAAGATGGAGCGGAAGTCGTTGAAAGAGCGCCGACGGGCCACCTCCATCTCATCTGTGCTGGCCACGGGCTGAGGGATTGACCGGGGGAAAAGCTTGGACAGGAGTGGCTCTTCAGTGTTACTGTATCGTCCGGATGCTCGAACCACACCAAGCAAGCAGGGGACGGTGTATCGACACATGTACTCTAGGTAAAGAAATCACAAAGACAGTTTTTGTAGGTGGGGTTTGATAACAGATATAGACATGTACTGTCACTACTGGTTATATTAGGAATCAATTAATCTCCCGATCATTTGGACAACTTTCTGGATAATTCACTGGTTGAGCTGTGAACAAAGTCATTCAGAGTGGTTTGATGTGAAGTGGTTCATTTGTAGAGAAGATGAGATTTCTTTATAGTGTCAGTGATGGGAACGATGAGTCTCCAATGCAAATACAGCCATAAACCAGCAGTGAACCCAAACATGTTTTTGAGGTTTTATATGTTATGTTGATAATGGTAAATTAGTGGTAAATTTGATTAAGTAAGTTTTCTTTGGGGACCATAATGCCTTACACCCTGCATGAAACTTTCTGCTATAAATAATTTTAAAAACATGTTTAAGGCCAAAACCTTCTCAAAACTGTTGCATAACAATGTCTCAGGCATTAGGCAGCATATTCATAACCACTTCACCTTCTAAGAAGGAGCTTTTAGAGGCATTAACTGTGTCAGATGTTCCTGGTTCTTATCACCACCCCATGAACAGTTTTGACTCTGTATGTTGCTCTAGAATGGAGAATTTTACATCAAACCACTCTGAATGACTTTGTTTCTATATCATAATCATTTCATTATGAAGAATTTAAAAAAATGCATAGTCATATAAAAGTCTGAATACCACTTTTTGAAACATTACAGGTTTTGTTGATTTTCTAAGTGAAAATAAGTTAAGCCCAAAACTTTCGCATACAACTGTTTAAATGTGTGTGTCCATTGAGTTCTGTTTCTTACCCTATGAACTCATGTAAGGACAATTTAAAATAAGTGTCATCCTCACTCAAATCAACTAGTCTCTGCCAATTCATCGCAAAGGTAAATTTTAATCAAGTGTTTTTTAATAGTTTAATTGAGCTGAATGTGGGTTAACTAGTTAACTGTAACAGCTCCTGACACATGTGGAGGATACAGACCTTTGTCTTGGCCTTCAGGGTTCTGGCATGTCTCCAGAAGGACCTGCATGAGGTCCATCACAGCCTCCAATATCTGTAAAGGACACAAAATCCACAGTTTAATGTGATTCGTAACAACATTTTCATATAAGTTTCTGCCACAGGACCTAAAGCATCAACACTCTGGAAGAAACTGATAATAACTACAGTTCATTGGCGTACACTAGAGTTTGTCATTAGGAATGCATGTAAAAGTTTGGGTGCCTTTTGCTGATTTTCTATGTTTTGCTGATTTTCTATGTTTTGCTGATTTTGTAAGTGAGAATACATCCTCTACAGAGAACAAAATTCTGCACATTTTAATGCACAATGACTGTTTATTTGCTGAATTTAAAATCTTTTGGCCTGTGCAAAAGTTATGGCATATTTTACATTGTATGCTTTGTATGCATTGTATTTTTTTTCCCTATATGTTTAACTCAGTAAATAAAAAAAGTGTTCCCTGTAGAGGATGTGTTCACTTAATTTCACTTGGAAAATCATCAAAACATGTAAATTCAAACTTTTGCATGACTTTAAGTGTCTTTGGACTGTATCTGAATGCTTGTGTGTGTACTAAAGAGAAAAATATTATTTTTTATATTGTAACTTTGAAAGCTAATTGAAAGTACCAGATATATGTGTGTTCTTTAAGCCAACACAGTTCATGTTCATGATCTGTGCATCCCTATTTGTCACTTACAAACACTGTATATGTCAAGTATTAATGCTAGATGCACATCTACCACTTTCACTACTAATCCTGAATTAAAACTAAAGCCGAATAAACTGCAGCACTGCACACACCTGGATTCGCAAGGATTCATCTCTCTGAGCGACATCAGACAGCACAGTTACCAAACAAAAGCAGAAGTTCTCAGCAACAGGAAGGGTTTCTGCAAGAATCAAATGCAAATAAGTAAGAATTGTGTGAATACGTTCTAAGAAAGTTGAATTTAAAGGAACCCATATGAACAAAATAAACAATTTCCTTCAATTTATTTTAGAGTTTGATGTACTTTGTAAACATTGGTAAAGTTTCTAAAGGTATCAGTCACTCCCTGGTCCATATATAGAAACGAAGCTGCAAAAACAGCCCGTTTTGAATTAACTGTTTGTCATGTTACAAAAAAAACAATGTTACAGGCATATCCATTTATTCAGCCTCAGATACTCCTATTGAAGTTATAAGCAGCGTTTCAGCCTGGACTGATTTTTTAATGAGTCTCAGTAAAGGACAGCCAATCAGATCAGAGGTCTTAAAGGGATGGCAACAAAAACTAAATAATGCTGGACAAAGATCATGTAAAAATTATTAAGACAACTTTTGGCTAATGAATCCAAATCCAAATCCAAAAATAAGAGAAATGTAGAAAATAGATAATTCATTTAAGAACAATTTGGGTTGTTTACCTCTACCCTTCCTCTCGGAGCTCTCTTCGATCCATTGTACCCTTGGTAATCCCTTCAGCAAGCCCAGAAGGTAAGGGACAATTGTATCTTTGTGCTGAATAAACACAAGCAAACATTTATTTACATATATTTATGTTTTTGGTTTTTTTTAAAACACAGAACAAAATGAATAACAGCTACAAGGTTTAACCTCAACTTATAAACCTATAAATCTTAAGTCAGGCCAACTTATGGAACAGTAGTGTTTACCTTTCAGCCTCGTTTATATGGCGTCAACTCATATTCAACATTTGTAGCTTAGCAACACGAACAGCTTCAATACACATTGATGTTACTGTGTACCTGCAGGTCTGATTCCACTAGGAAGATGCCCAGTGCTATCACAGCATCTCTTCTCCTCTCATCCAGCTGGAAGACACCACGGCAGTCCACCGGACACATGCATTGCAGTTTCTGAACCTAAATCGCAAATCATCAAGAAATAAGTAGTAAGTCAACCAGTCAGGTTAAGAAACAGTCCAATGCTTTGCCTCCAAAACATTTATTTCCAGTTTTAAGACTGCAACTTTGGTGTTTTTCTATTGCAAAATGTGGCATTATGAGCATTTATTTTATTTGACAGTTCATCATATATAGCTTTCTCAGTTATTATGGAAGCACGTAGGGGTGAGCAATATGATAAAATATACCACAATGCGTTTTCTGAGCATATCATGGATATCGTCAGCACTTCAAGGGGAACTCCAATGATTTTTTATAATTCTACATAATTAAATGGTTGAGATGTATACAAAGGCATTCAGAGTAGTTTGGTGTCAAATGCTTCATTTTGTGAAACTTACAAAGTCAGAATCATTCACAGAGGTGGTCATAGGAACCAGATGTCCAAAGAGTTTAATGCCTCTGAAAGCAACCTCACAGAAAGCTATTACATGAAATGGTTATATTATGTTACATATATGCTGCCTACTGTCTGACACATTGTTTAATGATAGTTCTGTGAAAAACCTTTAGCTTAAAATGTATTTTAACCTGTTTATTTGAATCCATTAATGGCTAAGGGGTACACGCAAGGCATTTGAGGCAAAATAGCCCAAAGAAACTTGTTTCATGAAGGTTCACTGGTGGTTTTGGATGATAAATAAAATGGCTATATTTGTGTTGCAGACATCTTGACCCCTGGTTCCTATCACCACCACTGCATTTTCACATTAAATATCACATTAAACATTAAAATTTCACATTAAATTGGTTGAATTCCCCATTGAAAAACTACATCTTTCATTGCAAAGAGAGCATAAATGGGCCTGTTTAATTTGTGATTTTTTTTGGTCATATCACCCACCTCTAGAACCATCTGCCACTTTCATCAGTCATCAAACCTGCTCATGGAGATCTGCCTTTCTGTAGAATTCATCTCCAGACCAAATCTAACACAACTGATCTCACTAATGAAGTTGCTTTAACCTGCGTCCAGCAGTTAAGTCATCCTAAAAAGACCTGCTTATGTGGTTTCTGACACAGTATGACATACTGTTATATATAAAAATGCTCAACAGTACATTCACAATTTAAAGTTTTTTGGGAACAATAACAAGTTAAGACATCTCTTCAGGAAGGTAGATCCCCAGGAGCAGGGTTTATAGGCACTGCTACTGAATATTACCATCATGTCAATATCATTTTATACATGTATGTGCAACAAAATTAGGTTTTATACTATTATAAACACTGATTCCAAACTTTTAATAGTATACCTGTACCTGACATTTACATTCTTGGGTTTTAAATCTCTTGCTGTTCTTTTGTTGTGTAACTCAATATGGGGACATAAGTTAAACGAGAAATCCATTGATTTTTCTAAATTCCTGCATTCAGTGGCTGAGAAACAAAGTCATTCACAGTAGTCTGGTGTGAATGGTTCACTGTAGAGACTCCGATTTCTGATTTTATTTACTATCCAAAACCACCAATGAACCTACACGTGCTTTTTCAAGTTTTATAAGCACTGTTTATGATAGTTGAAAAGTGGTAAATCTGAAAAAAAATGTTTTCTTTGGGGACTATTTTGCCTTACTAAGCCATGTATGTATCCCTATGCCATGCATGGATTACAATAAATTGATTAAGACACATTTTAAGCAAAAAATATACCAAAAAACCTATCACAAAACAATGTGTCAGACAGCAGACGGCATGTATCTAACCATTTCATGCAATAACCTTCTGGGAGGGAGCTTTCAGCATTAAACTCTTCAGACGTTTGGTTCCTATCAACTGTGAACAATTCTGACTCGACAGGTTTCTCTTGAACGGAACACTTCACACCCAACCACTCTGAATGACTTTGTTTACATCTAAATCTTCTAATCATGTAGATTGTTTTTAAATGGGTGGAGTTCCCCTTTAAGTGTCGACCGTAGATGCCATTACTATTACTCTCAGGCTGTCAGCAGAACTGTGATCTTTTTCTTAAAGTGCAATAACCGGGCATTTATGCCTTACTGTACATAAGCAAAGACTGCAACTACACCTGTTCTTTGTAACACAAATTAAATAGCTTAATACCAAGTTATTTGATCGGACTTGGACGTAAACATTAGCCAGCCAGGCTAACCAGTTAAGGCCTTTAAAGTTAGCTGTTTTGAATGGGTTAACTAGCTAATGTCATGTCCATTTAGACATTTACTTCGCTGGTATAAAACATAACCTGGTTATGCCCTTTATCCAAAAAACAAACGGAGCAGTACTGCGAGTAAATGACTACTTCAGTTTACTGTTACTAGAGCTAGTTAACTAGCTAAGCTAGCTAACCTAACTGGCTAGCGATCTTCCTATAGGAATTAGCGTTAGCCTGTGTGACACCTATGAAACGTTACCTTGTCAATTGGAGCAGGCCGATGAGCAGCTAGTGAACGAGCCAGGGACAGTACAGTGTTAAAATAAAATCCCCTCGATCCTCCTTTTGCAGACATGGTTGGTTTTAAAAAAAAGAGACGAGATTTAACGTTCTGACATTTTACAGCCACTAAGGACAAACACGGGCGCTCGGTACGGAAAGCCAGAAAGGCCACGTCATAACGTAAACGGAAAAACGCGGTTTGGATAAACTTCTTAGTGATGGGCTAAACTGGGTGGGAAATACAATATTACTGTTAAAGGGGAACTGCACCGACTTTTCAAAAGTTCTGCATATTTCAAATGTTGAGATGTAAACAGATTCAGTCAGAGTCGTTTGAAGTGAAATGCTCCATTGTCAAGAAACTTCCCAGCCCAGCTCAAATCTTCTTTGCAGTGGGGATAGGAACCAGGGGTCACAAATATAGCGTTTCTTTAACTATCCGAAACTATCACAAGACCTACACGTGTCTTATGAGTTTTTATATGTAATGTTGACAATAGTAAACTAGTGATAAATAATTTTTTTTTAGTTTTCACTTACTATTTTGCTACGCTTGAATTTGACAACAAAAATCAAGCAACATATTCGTAACCTTTTTTTATATAACTTCCTGTGAGGTAGCTTTTAGAGGCATTAAACACTTCAGA
>JAILXH010246347.1:9396-29286 GCA_023558415.1 Piaractus mesopotamicus
AGGGCTTTCACGGTTCGTACATGGCTCTGATGAGTGGTTGATGATGACATCACCGAGCGACGGAAGCGGTGGAGCTGTGTGAAGCGAAGGCGCTGCTAAGATGAGCCGCACAGTTAAGACCGCCGTAATTACTCCGTTTGACCGAAGACGCAGCGCGGATATCCTTACTTACCTGCAGTAATCAAAAACGCGTGATTTAGCTAACAGGCAGTATGTCTTTCTTCGTAGACTCAGTGATTATGTTCACCTCTCAGGTCAGTGGTGATGCTAACACGGCTAACTCCTCTGTTCTGCTCCCAGAAACACACATAGTTGGTGGACTTACTTCTCCACCGCTGCATTTCGGCCGAGGCTCGCTTTATTTTCAGCTTGTTTAACTGTTGGCTCTTGTCCCATTTTCATTAAAAAAATGATCTATTTAAGCTTTGAACACTACTAGAGATGAAGCTTCACCAGTCAGCTGTCAGTTGGTCATGACTGTATACCTAAATCATCACTCTCTTCTGTTTACAGGTGCTGTTTTTCGGGTTTGGTTGGCTGTTTTTTATGCGGCAGTTGTTTAAAGATTATGAGGTATTAAGCAGAACAGTCCTACTATATATGGTCTCTCTCTTAAATTCACCAAGGCATCAGACCTTGGCATATAAGTCAGTGAAGTCCTAAACAAGCATTGTTGGCACTCGTTTATGTGTGGAGGTCATAATGAGAATGCACAAGAATACCATACAGCTGGAAGACACTCTGCTGTACATGCTTACAATATGCTTGATTTAGTTAAAGCAATCCCCTTTATTTCAGTGGTGATAAACTCTTGATTAGGTCTGTTTTGTGGATTTAATAGAAATTATAGCAGAAGAAAAAGATACAGTGAAAGAGTAGAAAAGGGGAGTTTGGCCTGCTTGCAGATAAATGCAGATTTTTGAAGATGTTGTTGAAGATGTTGCTGCTACTAAGTCTTTACAGTTGCAGCTACTTGGTGAATGTGCTATACTTAATGCTTGTCATGAGTATCTACCGCTAAGGTTGATGTGTTCCTCCACAGGTGCGTCAGTATGTGGTGCAAGTGGTTTTCTCCGTCACGTTTGCATTTTCCTGCACTATGTTTGAACTCATCATCTTTGAAATCCTCGGAGCATTAAGTAGCACGTAAGTGTCTGAGTGTCTGTAAGCAAAAGCCATAATTTCCGAAAGTTTATATTTGCTCTTAATTCACGTTTTAATATCTCTTATAGGTCCAGATATTTTCACTGGAAGCTGAATTTATATGTTATACTGCTGGTTCTAATATTTGTAGTGCCTTTCTACATTGGCTACTTTGTGGTCAGTAACATACGTTTGTGTAAGTGGATTCTGCGTTCTTAAGTCACATGTACTTTATTTAAATTTATTCTCATCATAATTCATAGCAGGCTAATATTTTCTCTTCCACGGTATGCACGTCAAGTAACAGTAAGTTTTGTATTTTCTTGTATTTTAAAGTGCAGAGACAGAAGCTGCTCTTTGCATGTGTGGTTTGGTTTACCTTCATGTATTTTTTCTGGAAACTTGGAGACCCTTTTCCCATATTAAGTCCAAAACATGGTAAGGGCTTTTAATGTCAGTAAGCCCCAAAAATACATTTAAAGCAAAAAGGTTAATGATATTTAACATTGTAACATAGCTCTCCCTCCCTCCTGCAGGCATTCTGTCCATTGAGCAGCTCATCAGCCGAGTGGGGGTCATCGGCGTGACACTGATGGCTCTGCTGTCTGGTTTTGGTGCTGTAAACTGCCCGTACACATACATGTCCTATTTTCTCAGGTAAACGTGCAGAATAATCAGTGCAGAAATACAGATGTTAAATTATAGGTAGACGTGGACAAAATGATGAGATTTTATCATTGTCATGGTAAATTTTATTGTGATACACAATAAGCTTACAGTAATATCATAAATATCGTCAGTAATTTACAAACACTGAACCACTGCATGTTTCATTACAAAGAAAACATAATTAATCTTCTTTAATTTGATTTAGTGCAGCACTTTTGTGAAAAGTTTAATAAAAATGATTGAATCAGGAAATTCATCAAAATCATCAAATATTATGATGTGTATCATGTATGATGATTATATTTTTGCGTTGTCGCCCACCCCAGTTATATGCATGAAAGAATAGTTAATGTGACTTGATTCTTTCTTGTAGGAATGTGACTGACAGTGATATCCTGGCTCTGGAGAGACGACTGCTGCAGACCATGGACATGATTGTCAGTAAGAAGAAGAGGTGAGTTATGGAGGGAGAGAGTAACATAAAAGTATCCGTCATTTCTGACGTCACTGATAGTATTGCATGAGTGTAAAAGAAATACTTCTTCAGCCTTAGAAATAAACACACAGTTAAATAATGATGTTCTTCTAAATGATGGCAGTGAATCTGCTGCAGCACTGCTGTCTTCAGTTGATGATCCTCTGTGTGTAGGATCGCCATGACGAGAAGGCAGATGTACCAGCGAGGAGAGGACCAAAATAAACAGGCTGGATTCTGGGGGATGATCAAGAGTGTTACATCTTCAACTTCAGGCAGTGAGAGTATCCTTTGCTTTGACATTTGTGACTATTTCATTGTTTAGTTTTTCTGACCTTTTTTCAATATTCGGGCAACTCCTGATTGATACACATGATTTGGATTAGAGATGCAGCATTGCAAGCGAGTTTCGTTGCATAGTCTTTGTACAATTTGAATGCTCACTTTTTGTGAGCACTATTAAAGCTTTAAATTTTAAAGGACTATCTTTTTGCTCAGAAGCTTATTTACAGCATCAAATCAATGTGAGCAGTACATTTGTGATCAGTAGTCACACTCATTATTTGTCGTCATTATCACCGTTATTATCATTTATTAAAAGTTAACAAATTCTAGTGGACGTGCTCTCTCTGTGCTGATGTGAGATTCCTTCATAATAGAACTGCAGACCTGTCTCTGATCCAGCAGGAGGTGGTTGCTCTAGAGGAGCTCAGTAGGCAGCTTTTCCTGGAGACAGTGGACCTGCAGGCTACCAAGGTACAGTTTTTAAATGCAAAGTGCTGTGCATCATCACATGAAAACTTGCCCTCACAGATGAGTGCCAAAAAAGGAAAAAATACATCCACTGAAGCGTTCTTTAGAGAGTCAAACGTTTTATGGCATCGCCCCAAAGAACCCTTTTTGGCACATTCTCTTTTGGCACTCTCTTTGATCATCTCTCTCACTCTCTCTCTCTGTCATCTAAATATATACATAAAGAGTGTTTCTAATCAGTCTTGTTTGTTGTGATGCACTCAAGTTTAGTTCCTGATCTTGAAATTTGCTTAAGATTGTGAAAATCTGTCATAAGGGCAAACTGGGTTAACATTGGGCTAAAAATCATACGTCTATGCCCAGCTTAAGTCTTAACCTGTTTCTTTGTGTTCCTGCGAAACTCATGTGTGTAGATTGCCTTAGTGTGCTTTTTTTCTTGGTTGTTAGGAACGAATAGAATACTCAAAGACTTTTCAAGGAAAGTACTTTAACTTCTTGGGATACTTCTTCTCCATCTACTGTGTATGGAAGATATTCATGGTAAGCGTTTATTTTCATTCATGATGCATGCTTTTTATAATCCATATAACATACAACACAGTGTCCAGTCTTATCTACAAATGGCTGGTGTGGCTGCAGGATTTCATTGTAAACAAGATGGAGCACACCTGATTCTAAATCAGTTGCTCTCTGTCTTCAAATAATGTGTGTGTCATGTGTGTTCCTGCTTAGTTAGAACTAAAACCTACAGCCACTCGCCCTTAAAAATTAGACACCCATAAACTATTATAATACAGTAACTTTGTGCATTCTGTTTAGGCCACAATCAACATAGTCTTTGACCGTGTCGGCAAGACCGATCCAGTGACGAGAGGAATCGAAATCACAGTCAACTACCTGGGAATCCAGTTTGATGTAAGCTTCTTATTTACAGCTTGTATACAAAACACACGTGCCTTACCAGAGCAAAGTTATATGAATATTATTCAGTGAGAGAGAAGTACATTGATTGAAATTTTTTTAATTTTTAAAAACAATATTAAGCCTTAGTCACCTGTTTTATTTTCTTGCATTATTTTCTTGCATTTTAGCTAGACATTCCTAAAGTGCTGATGGAACCAAAGCTGCCAACCTTACCAATAAAGCCTGCTATTAATTTGTATCGCTGCTGACGGAAGAAAACCTTGTATCTATATTTTTGGCATTTTTCAGTTTTTGACATAATATGAAAATGCCTGTTACATTGTGTGTACATTTAAGGAAGAATGGACCAAAAGAAATGACCCAAAATAATTTGGAAAAAAGTCTGGTTCCATTGACGTACATTAAAACTAAAGAAGGTTTTTTCCTTCTCCTGTAAAGTTATCATTTTGGAGATACAAGGTTTTCTTCCTACAACAGCGGTGTGCTACAAGGCCTGCACTGTTCTATGTGGCCAGAACATTAAAAAGAAAGGTCCCCCAGAGAGGAAGCATGTGCTAATGGTGGTGATGTGTACAGCACTGTGGTCAGCATGCTACCGTTATTTTGTGGTGTTGTGGTGATCGCTGCTGCCCTAGCTGGCAGTAACACTCATGTGTAAGCTGAGCGTGAGAACATTACTGAGCTACCTAATTGTTGCCTGTCTCTGCTTCTCTGTGAGAACAGCTCTCCTACTTTGTCCCTTTTATAACATGAAAAGCATGTTGATGCCCCTAACAGTTCACTTTTCAAACCTCACCTTTCCAGGTGAAGTTCTGGTCTCAGCACATTTCCTTCATCCTGGTGGGGATCATTATCGTCACTTCCATACGAGGCCTTTTAATCACGCTCACCAAGGTAAGCTAGAGAGTCATGTCTGTGTTCTTTTGTGATTATGAAGAAAGGTGCCTGTGTTCAGTCAAACAGCGTGAGAAGAATGTTCTTTCAATGATTCTAGCTTGAGATACACAATGCGCCAGATTTATAACATTCAGCGGTAACCATACTATCACTCTGTATTTTTACATGTCCTACATAAAAGACGACCAAAATCGACATGTTAATGAAGTTACTGACCAATTCTGAGTGAAGACCTGTTGGAGCCCCAAATTGGACATTGCTACTGCAATAAAACAAGCATGTCACAATCAGAGCTATGAATAATAACAATTACTTAACAGTTAAAAAGCGGAAAAATACTTGACAAACAATTGAGGAACAAGTGTGGTATAAAATGTAGCAGGAATTTCTGGGACTTTAGCAAGAATCACAGGGACTTTAAGCATTTTTAAAAACTACAGGGTTGTGCTGAGTTGATGTCTTCAATTCTTGTCCTAATTTTTTTAAATTGCATCTCTGTCAATATTTTTTTTTGTTTGGCCTATTGCTTTAATAATGAGCTTTTGCATGTGCAATACTTGCAGCAAATGTTCCTCTCATGTACTCTTACAACTGCAGTTGCTATTTTGCTGTAATGCCCAATCTAAAGAAATCAAAATATGCTTTGGTTTTGTTAACCAAGTGAGTATATGTGCATAACCTGTTGAGGACTTGCATGTATGACCAAACATGTTTGAAAATAATACAGAAAAGACAGTTCCATCCACATGCGCTTCTTATTGGGGAAGATTATGGTCAGACCAGGTGTTATTTTTTGGCAGGGCAGTGTTATGAGAAACGTGTTACGGCAACATCGTTTGTTGCTCACATTCAG
Source organism: Piaractus mesopotamicus (assembly GCA_023558415.1). Taxonomy (NCBI): domain Eukaryota; kingdom Metazoa; phylum Chordata; class Actinopteri; order Characiformes; family Serrasalmidae; genus Piaractus; species Piaractus mesopotamicus. The sequence continues at coordinate 15,111 of JAILXH010246347.1, forward strand.
CCTGGCTGTACATTTTATGAATCTGGCCCAAAATGTCCAAAAGGTTCCAGACACTCCAATCAGTGAATCCATTTACTTTAAAGTGCACCTATTTCTGAGACAAACAATCGGTTTCTCATACAGCTTGTGTAGTTTTTATAGAAAACCATTACCAATAGAATGGGACACCTTCAGAATGCAGCTCCACATGAGCCTTATGTCACCATGCCCGAAGTCAAGCAAGCAGCAGAACTGCGTTCTCTTGAGTGATGGAGCAACAGCAATGTTCCAACATTTAGTGTAAAGCCTTCCGAGAAGAATAGTGACTGCCACTGCAGTAAATGGTGGGAATATTGATGTACATATATACATATTATACATATAACATTTGTTTGAACTGCGTTTGACATTAGTATGGAACGTAATGAAATAAAGGATACATGATTACCTTTCTGTTTCTTGTTTGCAGTTCTTCTACGCTATCTCCAGCAGCAAGTCGTCTAATGTAATAGTGCTGGTCCTGGCCCAGATCATGGTAAAAGAGCCATATAATGTCAACAGAACACACTGACAGTGAGTTACAAGTGTATTTAGGCACGAAAGGTCACTGTGTCATGCTCCCACTGTTTCTCCCTCTCTCTCTTTCTCCGCAGGGGATGTATTTTGTGTCCTCTGTGTTGCTCATGCGCATGAGCATGCCCCTGGAGTACCGCACCATTGTCACAGAGGTCCTGGGAGAGCTGCAGTTTAACTTCTATCATCGCTGGTTTGACGTGATATTCCTCGTAAGCGCTCTCTCCAGCATCCTCTTCCTCTACCTGGCACACAAGCAGGCCCCCGAGAAGCACATGACCCTGTGACCCTCATTCTTGTGTCTCCTTTCAAAACAACACTTCTGTTTTCTAAGGGGCCTTTACTTTTACTGGGACTGAACTTCCTGAATCAGGAAAAGCCTAGAGACTGCGCTGTTCACTGGGGTGTGTGTTCGAGAACTTTGAGGGTGTTTGTCTAGTTTGGATCAAATTGTATTTACGTGGATGGGACAAGATGAGTTTTCTTCAATGTTCACTTTTTAAAATTTTAAATGATTATTCATAAATATTGTTTTTTCTCATCATTTTGTCATTTTTCATTGGACCAGACATAACAGGAAGCCATGCAAGAAACACATAATCGGCTATCATGTTTACCACTATTCACCTGCCTATACGCTATTAGCTCAATATTGTACATTAAATCACCGAGCGCTGTCATGTATGGAATTTTTTTAATGATATGCCCATGTGAAACATTAGAAACAATAAACACACCCCAGCTGTCAGAAAAGGAAAAAAAGATTTCAGAATGACAAAGAATGAGCCTGCAGATTTTATTTGCTAGTATGTCTATTTTTATTACTCTGTGCACACAGAGACGACTCACTCCTAAATCTTTATCTTCTAAACACGAGCCTGTGGCCACATTAGTCTTCCATTCTTGCAGCTTTTAGCAGTGAAAGATGTTTCTGTTAGCTGAACAGTAAAAATGATAGTGTAACCCAGTACCAAAAACATTATTGTGGAAAGAGTTTGCTCATGAATGGCATCAAATATTTTACAGAATTATCACATTTCACCTTTATGCGAAACTGCCATCAGAAAAAAAGAGAAAAACGTATATCATTTCAGGGAAACTGCTTGGAAAGTGCGTCTCATTTGTTTCAAAGGTTGGACAGTCCAGTCTTGGTATGCCAGTGATGTCATCACTCATGATCACTGTGGGTAAATGGAGGAGACCCTCAGATACTTGAATAAATATTTTTTAATGGCGCTGCTACATCATTTATTTATCATTTATCATTGTTAATACATGTGATCCTGGTTTGTGAACATAATCCACGATTGCTTTTCCTTCAAAAAAGTATCTGTTTATGCAGGGTAATTATTTACCACTTACAAGACATTTTAACTTGATTGTGCAAACTGATGACATAAATATCAATAGAATCCAGCATTGAGAAAAATGTGGAGTGGCCTTCTCAAAGTCTCACATCCTCACTGTCTGACGAGGACGTAGATGATACGGAGGGTGTCTAAAATGAAGAAAAAGAGAGAACGGTTAAATGAGAATATAACAATTTGAATGTTTAGTGCTGGGTGATGCATCATTAAACTTATATACTGATTTAAGCGGTGAGAGTATTTTGAAGAAATAAAAACAAAATAATTGGTGTGATTCTTTCGTGAAAAACTACCATCTACTTGCCCAATGTTTATGATACTGCGTCAAGTTTCCTTGGGTGTAATTTTACGAGAAGAAAACAGAATAAAACGGTCTGATCAAGCTATGTCAGATGTGTTCATTTTGGGTTAGCAGTATTGTTTGTAGTAACATTTGTAAAATAGCACTGACCCTCGCACGAGGCTGAACTGGTGGGGTGGCTGGTCTTTGGGTTTGTTCCTCTTGTGCGATGGCAGGGGTGCATGGCTCTGGTGTTTGCTCTGTAGCCAGCAGCTGTGGGGTGATTGCGACTCCTCTGGCTTTAAAGTGGTCATAGGCCGCCTTCTCTGCCACTAGGAGGACCAGTGTGTCACCACTGTTGCGGATCATTTGCACTACTTCCTCGTGCATGCTCTTTTCCACGTTCACAGCGTTGACCTCCACCACGATGTCATCATCCTCTAGCCCGGCTCTGTCTGCTGCTCCACCCTTCACCACCTGTCAACAAGTAGAGTGCTTACATAAACTGCTTGCTCTGTATAGGCATATTAGTTTGTATGTACTCTATCCTAGCTGAGCCTGGTGTTACTATATATTTCAGATTATTCCCACCTCTTTGATATACTGTCCATAGACCCCTTGAATACCATTGAGGTGGAACCCATATCCAGCAGCTGTCTTCTCCAGGCGACACAGTTTGGGCTTGTAGGATTCTTCAACAGCAGCAGGTACAGCTGGAACTGGGATTGGGGCTAGAACTGGTGCTGGGACTGGGATAGGTTCAGGCTCAGGTTGACTTGGCTTAGGCAGGGAACCCCTGATTTCCTCCCAGTAAAGTAGGGGAGAAGCGGCACCCTGTGAGGACACAAAGGTTTTACTCATGGCCAGATTCCTATAACCAGTTTAAGCCTAACCCTCAACTAGATAGGATTTTTAATGTTGAAACACATTTGCAGTTTAGTCTAAGACTAGATTAAATCCATGCCAAACAAACAAACAAAAAACAAAAAAAGCCCATAGCATTCAGAATCTCTGAACCTGGCTTAATCTTCAGACTTCAATCTGTCTGTTATCTTTTAGCATAGAAGAAAACAAAGAAGGGTCAAAACAGTTACAGAGAAAATTAATTTTTTTTTAGTCTGAAAAGAACAATTCTGTCTACGTTTGTGGAAAACATGAACATTTTCACTGGGGACAGTCCAACGCACCATCTTGTACAGTTTGTCTGTTTCGGCGTCGACCACAAGGAGGCAGCATCTGTTTCCAAGCTGTCGTATTTTGTCCACCAATTCCTCATGTGTGCAGTCATCTACCTCCTCTCCCTCCAAAGCCACCACCCGGTCCTTCTCCTTCAGCCCTGCTCTCTCAGCAGGGCTCCCACGGTCAATTTCTCCAACGTAATGACCTGAGGAGCAATGATTTATAGCCATTTAAAGAAAATCAGGATGAAGATTTAGGATGTGCCAGTGGGGAATTTGTTTAGTGAGAAGATATTGCATTACAAATACCTTTTTACAGAGAGATCTGAGAGTCCAGATCTAGTGATCATCTACCTTTCACATATCTTTGTCACAAACAGTAGTATGACAGCAGTACTATGATTTTGATAAACCATCGCCACTAAAATTTAACAACTTAATATACTCTGGAAAAGTTTTAGGCATCTGAGAAAATTATATTTAAGAAGCTATTTGTCTGGGCAGTAAGTGTTTATTGGCTCCAAAAAGAAGCCCCATATTATTTGTAGTTTTCATCCAGTATGTAGTTCACCTACTCAATAAAAAAAATCAGATGTGCTGCTGATGGAATTGATGAAGTCTATGCGATGGCTGGGGGCATCGGGGAGAAATCTGGAACCAAACCTTTGTTCTTCCAACTAGCTTATAAAATTGGTAATGGTGACACTTTATTTTGAGTGGTTCTTTTTAGATGAAACAAACACTCAACGGACTCTTAGTAACATGTCAAAAACGTGAGGGTTAGGATTATGTTTCAGGTTGAGGTTGAAGTTAGGGTTAGGATTAGGGCCAGGGTTAGGGTTAGGTTTTGGGTAAGGTTAGGTTTTGCGTAATGCAAGTAACGTATTAACAATACATCAAGTTAATTCATCAAGGTAAGATATGTATCAGCAGTACATCTTCAATATATTTACTTCAGTGTATTCAGATGCTTCACTACTGCTACTTCACTGATATGTTGTTTAGGTGTAACTGATAATCTGTTTATTAGTTTATTAGTCATGTTTATTAGTTTATTAATCATCTACAAAGGACCACTCCAAATAGTGTTACCCAATTAATTAAAAAAAATGAATTTTCGCTGCGTATGTGATTTACTGTTATCATGCAAAAACAAATCTACTGCCCAGATAAACAGTTTTATACAATTTGCGTAGCTGCCTAAAACTTTTGCACAGTACTGTATGTTTTTGCAATGTTAATCAGAGCAGAGTCAAAAAAACAAACAAAAATAAAACACGCTGTATTTTGCAATAATATAATGTGGGTCATAAATTTATTGTAAACCTTGAATTATGGGTGTCACACACAATAAGCATACAGGTTCAGAGGTCCAAGAGTTCAAACCAGAATTACAAGAACGTTGTTTCTTTAAGAAGAACTTGTAATATGTGCACGTAGTATAGTAATGTTAACTGCTTAAGATTTTTCTTCTATTATCTGGCAAATAGATTCAAGCTGGTCCTTAAGTTCAGGCTTAACCAGCCAAATCTTGCCTTATGTATCTGTGTTGCATAACGTGATGTGAACTGGCATTTGTGGGAGCTAATTAACCATCTGTGTTTCAGGTGTGTGCTAAAAATTTAAGATGAAAACAATTTTTTTTTTGTATTGAAAAAAATGGCAAAAAGTATTAGCACATTACAGGGTGGCTAGTACATGCAAACATGCAAAGTCACATGCTGTTTTTGTTTTTTTCTTAAATGTTACTCCACACATATGAGGGCACACAGAAAGCTTTCATCTGTGAAGTGTGGCTGCATGTAAGGGTGATGTTAGACCACTACAGATATGATTGACCTTGAACCCTGCAACATTTGTGATGCACTGACAGCATTTTGAGAGCAGTCGGCTTTCTCCTACCTGGCATTGCAGGGTCTGCCTTAAGGAAGTAGCCATAACCACTGGGTCCCTTGGTCATTTCAACAATGCGGGGCTTCTGTGGGAGGTGCTTCACTGTGGCTAGCCCAGCCCCCAGTTTGATGCGTTTATTCTTGTAGTATTTATCTGTGTCCTCATCCACAAGTAAGAACATTATACTGTTTCCCGAAGCCTTGACCTAGCAAGCAGAGGGATGAAAGCCTTTGCTAGAAGAAACTACTTGGCAAATGACATGGCTTTTCAAAGTGTTAAAGCTTTGCTTACCTTTTCCACAGCTTGATCATGTACAGCACCCTCAATGTTTTCTCCATTAATTTCCACCACACGATCACCCACCTTAATCCCTGCCTTATCAGCAATCCCTCCAGCAATTACATCCATCATGAAGGTTCCCTGTTCACCTAGGATTGAAGAACAAACCCTTCAACCCTTCAGTGTCCTTGAAATATGCATGACTGGGCTGATTTCAAAACACAAAAGCCAAGGTTCATAGCCTTTCTCACCTTTATTGGATTTCAAAGAGAAGCCAAACCCACCACTGGACTTCTGCAGAAAGCAGAGTTTAAGTTTAGGGGATGGGGCAGACACTCCATTCATGGTGGGCTGGCCCTGAGTGAGGTGGGACTGTGGGTCTGCAAGGTTTATTCCATTGATTTTGGCCTGATTATATGCTTCCTCCCCAAGGACATGAAATGTGACGGTCATTCCACTTTTCCTCACCAGATCAGCAACCTAAGCCCGGTGAACAAAGCGGAATTGTAGAAGTATTATCTGTTTGATGTTTGAAAGCAATCACTCCTCAGACCTGTCATTAACCTCCATCACTGTCAGCGAGTCTAACTTTAATGTGAAGTTTAAATACCTTGTTTATAGTTTTATATTCAACTTTATACCTGGCTGTGCTCCAGGTTGTCCACAAAAGTTCCATTGACCCTGATGATGCGATCTCCGTCCTTGAGCCCTGCCAGCTCAGCAGGACCACCCATCTCCAAGGCCCGAATCAGATGACCTTCCTCCCCCTGCTCAACCCTCAGGAAGAAGCCGAAGCTCTGTCCCTCACGCTTGGTAAGGACGATCACTCGAGGTTTTGGCCCAGCCATCTCACCTAATGGAGAAAAATACCTGGAGTCAACCAGTTATTCTTAACTCTTAAGCCATTCTAAATCTTATCGTAATTATCATTACCACTCATCATTTCATACACGCCCCCAATTATTTTACAACATACGCTGTTGTAAAAGTGTCAATTACAGTGTTCAGTGTTTATCAGTGGGGTGTGGTGAAAGGCTTTCTTATATGACCATTTAAATCTCTTATATGACACTGTAAAAAGAAATAGAGTAAAATGTAAACACAGCAAAATAGTTATGGAGTAAAATCTTGTGAGATCCCCCCCAAAATTGTCCTCAGAAACATTATACTCCAAGTCTAAGTTTTCCTATCTCCATTATTCTGACTTTGAAGTACTTGATATCCTGAAAAATACTGTAATAATCACAAAACCCTCAATCTCTACTTTAGAACAACTAAAATAGAGGTGCCTATAACTAATAATCACATCACATTTTAAAGAATAGTTATGGATCAGGTTAAGGAAATACAGAATATAGGCAAAGGGAGATTCTTTTTGCACCTACACTGTTAGAAATAAAGTTTCTGTGCAGGTACATTTTTCATGCATCAAGGTACAAACAATGTAAATGTTCCCTCAAAGGTACAACAGTGGTTTTAAGGTGCAATTGTGAACCTTAAATAAGTTTTTCCAGGTCAAAAGTACATATTTGTACCTTTTTATAACCTAAAGTTTTAAAACAGAACAATAAAATAAAAAGCCTGGAGACGAGACGGGGAGTGTGGAGTCAATACAACTTAGAAAACATAATTTTAACGGATTATGATACAATTATGTTCCCTGACTAAATGTGCTGAGATGTACCTTTGAGGGTACCACCCCAGTGACAGTTTCATACCTTTATTTCTGAGAGTGTATCTACCCTATTGTTTTTTTTTCAGACTTTGCAAGATAACTGTGGGTAATCTGAGATTGCAAATCATAGCAATTATCCAGAGTCATAAAATCACTAGCTTGTGTAAGGCAACAAGGCGGCGGACCTGGAGGTTTAATAAGAAGATAATATGCTGACATTCTGAGAATATGATCTGGCTCTTTGATTGTTAATCGTTAAACTGAAGGTGCTATGACAAAGTGCGCTCCTTGCTGGAGTGGATGCACTTTGCCTCCACAATAAAAACATGTCAATAGCGATCCTTGCCAAGCATGAAGAAAGAGAGGAGAAGGATGCAAGAAATATCACTGTGCTTGACCTCATATTAATAAGTATGCATTTCAGGTTTACAGCAAGTTGCTTTTATGCCTTTAACTCTGGAAGTTATTATGCAAATAAGAGGAATCTAGCACTGAACTACATGAAAGAACTGTCAGAAATTACACTTTATTCAGTATTAGGTAAGGTCCTTGTAGCTGTCTATGAGCCATGATATACTCAGAATAAATGGCTTAATACTCAACTTTAGTGATAATAATTAATAACCTAAGAGTTTTCTGAGAGCTATTGCTAGATTGCAACTTTAATTGATAACAGCATGCTTTACAGATGTTAGACTTTTTCAATATTCAGTGCAACATCCTCTAAATATTATACGCTACGATATAACTTTAAACATTTTAGGAGCCCAAAGCAGTGTACAAAATAAAATATAGTATACATAATTAGTAACGGAAAATAAAAGCATAATAAAATTAAAGCACAAAATCGCTAGATTTAAGCTCAACAACTTACGAGGAACGCATTTATAGATAAACGTTCTGCAGTTAAAGGTTTTAATAAGGGAACTATTGTTTCAGATATTGTGCTATACTTTCTTGTAAGCTCTATCAAGTAACTTTACTGTCAATATAGCTTTTAAATTGTAATTTAAAATTTTAAACCAATAGTATCGCATACTAGACAGGAATTACATACACTGTCTTACTGCTAACAAAAATCCAATGAGATGTCAATAATAATGTGCACAACGGGCAGATGCTGCTCACCTGTTCCAGTCCTTTGGATGTCTGTGCCTAAAGGAGATTTTTACCTCTCCTTCCACAGGTGTTATCTTGCTGTGTCCAAGTATGTAACGGACTTTGACAGACCAAAGGTTGACATAAAGAGTGAGTTATTTAACCACATCCCGTGGCTGGTAGCCTCTTCACAGTGTTGCTATGTATGACCATGATCAACCCTGTAAACTACAGCAATCATAAACTTTGGCCAAAGGATTTGAGCAAAGGTGAGAAGCTACAGGGGCTGAGAAGAAAAAGGACACTGCATTTGCTTTATTCTGTCTCTAAGAGTTTCACATGTTCCTCCATTCATTTGAATCTAATTTTAGACATTTTAATACTGCATACTAAACCACTGTGATAGCTCGGTGCGACTTTAACTTCATGTCATTAGCAGCAAACGACAATTAAACTGCCCTTTCTTTCTGCTTACATAACCTCAAGCAGTAATACAATGTTGGGTTAATAGTAATAACAATTTTAAATAGCAATTTTCATTTGCAAATGTATCCTTGAGGTTCTTTTCTTGAGGTTTCTTGCTTTTTTTTCTACTAGAAATGAGATAAAAGCTGATGTACCTTTTCCATGATTAGTTTTATTCTTTTCCATGATTAGCTTTAGCTCTTCTGATCTCTGGTTTAAATCTAGATTCTGCCGCACATGTTCACCTACCAGACCAGCATGTATGCCTAATAAGTGACGCTAGTAAGGTGTTGGCCTATTGCTGTTTACTGAAATTCGATCCCCAGCGATGACACAGTTATCACTAGGAGAGCCTGTAAAGTCACGTATACAGAGCGGAGAAATTCTAGCTCTAATGTAGACTAACATCAAGAGGAAACTGGGTAAATAAAATGGAAAAAAAAGGCTGACATATGAGACATGAGCAGCACTGCTGAACATCTTCCTGGAAATCTCAAGAGGACAGGAGCTGGAGAAAAAGATTAGATGTGAGAAGACAGAGATCCTCCCTGTGATATCTTAAAATAGCTACGTCAACTTATCTACCAGTTCTATTTCTCCCATTTCTCACTTTGATTTTGATGTCAGAGTACTCTCCTTTACTGAGACTCTGAGCTACTTTCTAAATACTTTGCATGCATCTACCAATAGCCATGAAAAGTTCCAATTTGCAATTATTTGTAAAATTGCTGTGGAAAAATAAATGTGCTAAGGAAAAATGAAAAACATTTTAAAGGACACTCTGCACAGTACTGCCACATATGTCTCTGACTCATATGTAATGCCGAGTTCAACATTCATGTTGTTTTGCTTCACTATACAAAATAGTTTGTCAGTTCAATTAAAAAAAATTCTTCATATGGTAACAAGCAATTGAATTAGATTTACTCAACTCAAATAAATACCTTGAATGAAAGAATACAGAGCAAAATTGGAACAGCAGCATTAATTCACCTCAATTCAAACTGTTTTTTTGCTTCTCTCCAGAGATAATAAGGGCATGACTGATGGACGGATTTGCTAATTGATTTATTGACTTATTGACTTATTATTTAATAAATTACATCACTGCTAAAAAACACCCACTGTGTCCCTTAGCGGATTTATTTAAGGAGCTCAGCTCTGTTGTAAGCTTTTCCTTTTTTTCAATACAAAACACAAACAAATGCTTGGCCTAAAAGAAGCAGAATGTAATTGTGAGCCTCTGGGCAAATTAAATCCTTTTTAACATAATGGTTTTGATCTCTGTCCTCTCAAGGCCGCAGACCTCTGCAGCTTAATACTGACATGATGCTGAGGATAGGTGAACTAAGGCCTCTGTGAGTGTATAATGTTCATCCAAGGATAAGATTCAAGACTGTGTGTCTGCGGTTCTGCTGAGACCAGCGTGCTGTTTTGATTATGCACAGTGGGCAGGGACCCTAAGTCTGTCACGCTGGACCCGGAGGCAACACATTCAACATATTCTACATTTTTCTTGTATTTTATATTTTTCCCACTGAAGTCTACTTGTTTGTGTGGATTATTTGTACTTAAACAGTCTTAATCCAGTTTATCATAACCTTTTTTGCATCTATCCTTATTTCTTAGAATTAAACATGCTGGTTTGGTTACTGTGCCTTTAAGGCTGACATATGTAAATTACCTGTTGTGATTGGCTGTCCTGAATGGCACTTCAATTAAAAAAGCGTTCCAGGCTCAAAAATATGAACTAACTCAATGATGAGCTCAAAGATGTTGTGACATTACAACTATGAGGCATTCAAAAAGGCTGTTTTTGCATCTTTAGCCCTTCTCACATACAAATCATCATATTTTTACTGCTAATGTTCGTGCTTTGCATGATTCATACACTTAAACGGGCATGCATGTGTTTTCACTCACAAAACTAAACTAAAAAATTCAACTAATAAAAATATACAAAATGTCACAGAAACACAGAAGTTCAGCTCTGGCTGTAATCCTGATGTCTTTGTATTTCCTATTATTCTATCAGCTTTTCACACATGAGCTCATGAGAAAAGTTCCAAGGAACTGTACTAAGTCTCGTACAGGTAAATTTTACCAGGAAATTTACTGGGATTGTATTTTCACTGAACCCCTTCCCATTTAATTTCTGTCAAATTCCCAGGTGTAGATTATGTAAATAACTAAAATGAGATTTTCAATGATATGAGCCCTTTAATACATTCATACACATCTAAAACCTCCTGACTGCTTTCCTAGCCAATCACACAGTTAAAGGCGCAGACTGCATCCTAATACACACTTAAATAAATGCCACATAAGGAGTTTAATAATTGGGCTGTCTAACCTCAAAATACAGTTTTGTCCTCTGTGATTGACTCATTGACATCCTAATACATTTTTTATTCTCAAATAATTGGAACTTATGTACCAGCAGAATCTGTTGAAGAGAATGATCCATGAATTCCTACTCTAAGCACAGAGGAGTGCTCTTAGCACACACATACCGTGCACACTAAAGCAATAACACGCCTCAGTGGGCTGCCGTTTCAATACCCTTTAATTATTGAGCAGGGGTCTGAATGTGCTGCAGTAACCTTAAAGGAGCTATACACCTTTATGCCAAAGAGCAGTGAGGGTATACGTGCTACAAACAACATCACGACAGTGCAGTGTATTTTGGCTATACCAGGAGGAGGCTACTGTGCTACACTTCAACACAAAGCACAAAGCTCTGCTGAAATTCCTCAGGTGATGCCTTCAGGCAGTTTCCTAATCTCTGAGTTGGTACTGCAAGGATGGCTTTTACCCCTATTTTATCCAATGTAATTCTATAAAACAGAGCTTAACCAATAACGCTGCCAGATTGGGTTTGCATTCCTTGTACCTGCACTCACTGACTGTTTCATCAGGCCACACACTACCCCATCCATCAAAGAGACCACCGTAGGACCAGCATTGACCAGATATTATTAGGATGGTGAGCCATTCTCAGCACAGTAGTGACATCATGTTATGCAAGGTGGTGTTTCAGGTGGTTTTTACCAGGGTTATTATAGTTTGTGAAATTTTCATTAGTTTTTATTTCTATGTAGTTTTTCATTTTGGTTTTGATTTCAGTTTAAGTCAATCTTACAGGTGCATTAATAGTTTAGGTTTTTTTTTATTTTCCAAAAAGTAATAGTTTGAGTTCAGTGTTTATTTAGTTTGAGTTTTAATTTTAGTTTTTAGCATTAAGGTGAATGATGTGATAGTAGGTATTTGATACAGATGAAATAAAATTAATACAATAGTCGACTGAGCTCAGCTTGGCTGGAGATTTACTTAAAGACAGCCAAACACAGAGGTTCCACTTCTAAACTCTTCTTCCTGCACTGAAAAAATGAAAACTAAAGGTTTTTGCTAAGTAATCTTTTTGTTTTAGTTAGTTTTGCCTTCGAAATTGTGGGTTTTTTTATTTTTATTACAGTTAACAAGCACTTTTTTCACAGTTCGTTTTCATTTTAGTAATACTTTTAGTAAACTATAATAACAAGTGTGTGGAAAAAAAATAGCTGTATTCTCTCTAACTATCCTCTAAACAAAGGAAATGTGTCTAATACATTGTACATAATGATGCTATGCCTGACAGTCATTCCGGTGCAAGGTTCCTGATAAAACAGCAACTTAGTGCATACTCCAGAATTTCAAACATTGAAATGGCCATTTAATCAAAATAGCATCGATGTAAATCTCAGACAGTACAAAAACACTGAACAAAGTACATCTGTCTAAGAACAGTATCCCTGAGGAATATAGCACAAAGCCAGCTAAGCAAAGCTGATTCGCTGATTCAACCAAATATTCCTGGTCAAATGAAATCAATATCATGAAGATGGACACCAGTTTCCTGACATAATTCAAGCTTTAGCCCTGAACCTTCACAATTTGCTGGAAAATAAAATGGGCACACATTACAGCTTCCAAGTTCAGCCGGAGTCTGAATGTGCTTTATACAAATACAGATCTACTGTGTGCATTTCCTGGATGTCAACAGGGCCAAAGGGCTGTCTAATTCCACCATTCATCCACAAGGGGGATCATGCAAACCTTTTGTGGACCTCCAGAAAGTTTAATCCTCATCTCTGATTGGATATTTTAATCTTTCTGATTACCTGGATGAACGCTGCTATCGGATTGTCAGGCAAAGCACACCATCTGGCTGCCAGCATCCTACCAAGTACCCATCACTGCAGAACAAAATGTCCAGAGGGTGGAATCAGATCCTGCTGTTCCCAGATTTTCCTGTTTTTTTTTTTTTTTTCTTTCTAGATTTTACTGTTATAGACTTAATGATTTCTAAGTTACTTGTTTATGATTTAAACTTGCATCAAATGGTCTGATTTCCCACCCCCACTTTGGATAGTCAGACTACACTTCCTTATTTTTCTACCTGGCATACAGACCAGTACTTAATCAGGCTCCCCCAGCAAGACTGTTAAAGCACAGACTGAAGAAGCAGATTATATTGTAGCATTCTCTACTATTAAAAGAGACACATCTTTCACACAAGTCATGGTATTTTATTAAGCAGCTGTTGTTGGCCATAGCTACATCATACAAAGGCAGAGTTTCAGTTTGCTCTAAGCTAGTTGTCAGTTATTGACTGACTCTCAGTTCTTCCTGAGCTACACACATATCCCCCCCCGTCAAAAACTTCCCTGTCTTCCCAATAAAAGTCCTTATCAGAATAACCTGTGAATAAATGCTGAAGAATTAATAACCTAAACTAACACGTCAAAAACATTTCTTGAACACGCTACAATATGATACGCTACAATATGATTGCTTTGCTATAGAGTGGCCAGGCGTCCCCGTTTTCCAGGGACAGTCCTCGTTTTGGTGGCCTGTCCCCAACTTGGGCTGTCCTGGAAATGTCCCCATTTTTAACTGTGTATTAAAAACACACTGGAAAGTCCTGAAAATGACCTGGTAGCAAAAAAGAGGATTGGCTGCTGCTATCTCCTAACCACTTCTACCACTTGCTTACCTAGTTTTAGAGAATACTGCTGTGTTAAACTCGACCAGAAGCTAGCAACTGTCAAGGGAGTTAACAACATACCATAAACCTCTTTCCAAGACAAGAGATAACCTAGGAATTAAAAACAGGGTTGACTTAAATTGTACTTCCAGGTGGTAGGTAGGCTCACTGAATTTGTACAGGCATACAATCTACTTGTGTATGACTTGTATAGGCATACAATCTACTTGAATGTAAGCTAATATGTGATCTACAAACAGTGCATGATTTTTTTAAGCCGTGTCACTTTTTCAACCATATGCCATATGTTGAGAGCAGCCATCTCTGTCTCTTTAGAACTGCAGCCAGCCCAGGGGTGTGTTT
>JAILXH010246348.1:9744-19757 GCA_023558415.1 Piaractus mesopotamicus
GCAGTGAATGAGCCTTCCAGTTCACTTGCCACATCACTTCCATTTGTTTTATTCATAAAAGATACTGGAAGTAAATTCATTATGGATCATTACAAATACTTTGCTTTAAAACTACCAAGTCCTCACACAGTGAGAAAACAGAAATCATGTATAGAAAAAAAGATGCATCGATAATCGTTTTATAATCGCGTCGCAGCCTCTGAATCGTAATCGAATCGAATCGTGAGGTGCCTAAAGATTCCCACCCCTAATAAATAGTATGTTTAACAGGGAGCGTGTGCCTCCCGTGAGCCTCTTTACCTGGCCCTATGCGTGGCCACGCCTCTAGAGCCTCTCAACAGTAGCTACATAGCTACATAGCCCCTGTCCTGGCTACCCACCAACTTGACTCAAGTCTCTAGGCACGCGCCGTCCTGGCCAAACAAATGCCGTGAGGGACTCGCTCCTTGGCCACAAATGCCCCAGTCCTCACCCAGGACCAGTTCCTTGCCACCACTCTTCTAGTAACTGGCTTGAGCTGGATGATGGGTGCCTTCCAGCTGTTTGATGTGCTTCTGTCATGCATAATAAACATCCTCCGTTAGAGGGAGAACGCACCTCCCATGAGCCTCTTTGTATGGCCCTCTGCATAACCACGCCTCCAGAGCCTCTCCAGTAGTGGGACACTACAATACTAAACCGAAGTCAAGAGAAAATGAGTCAATATTTTATTTCTCACTAGGTCAAAAAAATCAAGAAAACAAGTCACTTTAAGATGAAAAACATAAACATAAAACAAAACATAAACATAAACAAAACATAAAAATCAACATAAAAAGTCATATACACAATACAATGATTACTTTTGGAAACAGGCTTCCATACAAAAAGAATTGGGGGTTTAAACAGGTATTTATATTCCGCTGCTTATGTTGTTTATAAAGTTTCACCTGTGTTTATTGCCATGAATGTTCTTAGTAGAACGCCTGCTAAATAGGCCCCCCTTACTAGCACAAAGTGTCTGTAGACACTCACATACTTAGCACCTCTTTGAGTATATCTGAATATTCAATAATTTTACCTCCCTGAAAGTCAACAAAGACTTTATTTCATAACCTTTTCTGCTCAACGTGTCAGTAAAGCAGGATTACTGATTAATACTGATGTATTACTTCAAATGTCTGCATTATCATGAATCTATATTTAAATTAGTGCACTGTTTATGTGCTGAATCAAGAGGAGCAGCTAATGTGGTTACAAAGGTCATCGGCTCTAAAAGCAGCTTAACACATTGCTTTATGGTATAGACAAACCTGGTCTTCTCTTAAGCAAGTGCATTATGTTTAGACACTAGTAGAGTGAGACATATGAGCCAAAATGTACATATTTGGTGCATAAATCATGCTTATATATGGAATATTTTTCAAAATGATTTAAAATATCATGGAAAACAGTTTCAAAAATCACTTTTTTTTTTAAATATTGCAAAATAAACTAATGTACTTGGCTTATCAGAGAGCCCTGTAATGATTCCATTAGATTTGCATTTAATCCACAAAGTCAACTAGGTGCTCCATAAAGTGCTTTTCATTATCATAGTTTGAGATTTGTGTACACAATTGGGTATAATAAATATTTATCCGATAAAGACAGGGCTTATTTACCTTCAGAGTGCCATTTTGTGGGTCATTAATACACAAATACATGCACAATGTCATTACAATTGTAACCTCTATGAAAGTTAAAAAGGGAAAACATAAAAAGTGAAAGCATGGAGAACGTCTAAGGCCAAGCATGTTCCTCAAAGCATTTTAATGAATGAGTTTTATTTAATGAAAAGGTTATTCAAACATTTTCACTCTCAACATCCTTGAAAGTGCTATTTTTATGGATTCCCTTATACAGTCTCTTTAAAGCCACTAAAACCAAAGAGATGCCTCCAAATTCTGAAATGATTTTTAAAAAAATTTATTCCTTTCAACAGCCGGCTACCCTGGCAGTTATTGATTGACCTCTCTAGTTATTGATTAGCTTTGTTAGGAACTGGAAATATTCAAACACTTTGCTTGTGCTACACTCTTAGCAAACACTCTTAGCAATATTTCTGAGGTGAATAGATATAACATAACCCGGCTGCATTAGGAAGAGGAAAGACAAAGGAAAAAACAGGAATTTCCAAAACTGGAGCTCTAAAAATGTTGAAAAATGGGACTCAACATCCATGCAAGACCCGGTAAAAGACAGGAGAAAATCAAGCTTCACTCTTGCTTTGGATCTGAAAAAATCCACAGATGTTTCTGTCTATCCTGCCACTGTGAGAAGACAACTCAGTGCTATGAGTCTGAAAGGATGTGTAGCTGTCAATAAACCATTACTGAGAAAAGAAAACAGAAAAATCTCAGAACAATGGACTGACCACCCCAGAGTCCAGACCTCAACATCATGGTGCTTGGGATTATTTGAAATGTGAGAAGCAGAAAATGCAACCAACTTCTAAGACTGAACTTTGGAGGTGAAACATTCTTGCAGATTGCTGAAAATTGAATAACATGTACTTAATAGCTATTTTGACTAGAGATAAAATAAATGGAGAGTGGTCTGTCTTTTGCACTCTACTGTACCAGAAAAGTTTCTTTGACTTGAGCCATTTAACCAAAGAAACATTTAAGCCTTCAGATGGTTTGTTGTCATGATTCTATTTAGAACCATTGCCTTTCCTGAACAACTCTCGAATAAGCTTTTTAAGGGTGCAGTTTTAACCCAACCTATTTTGTGATTTCTTATTACTTGTAGATTGGGAAATGTAGCCTTGACAAAATTGGACTGTGTTTTGCTTCTGCTTAGGCTGCCGTATGCAAATTTCAGTTGTGGGCTTCCTAATAGGGGCTCTTTCAACTTCTGCCTGATTGCCTCCTTCCCAATTTGATTTCAGACAGGAGCCTGTTAAGCACGGTGAGTTTGTAGTTTGCATAATGTCTGAAAGCTTCTATGTGTGCTTTAATTAAACTGAAAATTTCCCAAAGAAGATGAAACTTCTTTCAAAATGCCCTCATATTTGTAAAATTTCCACTTGTATTCATTGGTTATGCTTTATCTGAACTCTACTTACATAGAGACTTCCTAACATGCAGAAGTGCAAAAGCATTGAATAACAAATTTAGAAAGCAATTCTCAAGTGTTTATGAACAGTTATGTCAGTATTTGCATGATATCTTAAGATATTTTATGAAGTAAATGACATTGGATTGACAAAAGGGGCGGAAACTAAAGTGATCGTCATTTGTTCCACTTATAACACTGTTATGAAGCATCATGTTATGGTGCTTATAAGACAGAGGCCTAGTTAAGAAGACTATACAGTCCCATAAAAAACTTTGATATCCTCAAACAATATGGTGATCATTCTCATACATATTTTCCTGTATCATTTTAGTTTAAGGGCATCTTTTGTAGAACTGATATATGGAGTAATGAGGCCTCTGCCTTAAAATTTCCAACACTTGGGAACTATGCTTCATAACTATAAATTACGCAACTGCTTATTACTTTAAATGGCATTATACTGACATAAGGGTCGCTAAAATGAACCCCTTACATTGCCAGGGCCCACCGACAGGCCCAAAGTTTTATGACACACTTCTAAAACCTTAGAATAGCTCAGCTAGTTTGCATTAATGTTCCTGCAGCTACTGAATAATAAGCAATAGTATGTAATAAGCCTGGAATTTTAAGGGGTTAAACATTTTATGTCATCTTGAGATGACATCAGCGTGTTGTTGATTCGGTGGGTAGCCTTTTCCATTTGAATGGAGAAAATGAATGTCTCCTCTCTCTCATCCTCTCAGAAAATAAGGTATAAGTTTAGGCATTTTTATGTGTTTAAGCTGACTTTTGACTTCTTTGCTGGACCAAATTACAATGGAAATTTAATCTCCTCCTCTCCTCATGTGCCACCGTGGCTCATTTTTACTTCTGCCCCAGTTCTTCTGCTTTTGTTTAATAGGTGACAATAGCCTGTCTCAGCTTACTGTAATTGGTACGAACCGTCCGAAAACCTTGTGTTTTCACAATGCAAAGACTCCAAACCAAGGTTCAGTTTGATCCAGACCAAGAACACCTCGTTTGGTCAAACCAAATTTCGCTCCTGTGGTCCAGACTGTTGTCCGAGGCACCACTCATACCTGCTGTTTTGGTTTGGACCAAACTGAAAAGTCTGAAGGTCAGGACCAAACAAGTTAGGTGTGTAAGCACTCATAGATACATAAATATTGCTTAAGTGTGTTATTGAGGGATTATGGATGTGAAATAAATGCATTTTGTAAGTAGCATTCAAATAAAGTGAGTACCACTTTATAATAACAACATCTATTAGCCCATAATTACCTAATCATGAACTATTCAGGTATTTGGAGTTATTCATCATGAATTAATATATTTACATTACTTTATAACAGGCATATAAGCTATTCTCAATGAAGTAAATAACTACTTTTTATAGTTAACAAATCATTTACTAAACTTTTGAGCCCCAGTAAAAAGAATGCAAAAAAAAAAAAAAATTAAGGCTTCCAAGTGATTTGATGATCATTAACAAACAGCATTGATTTTCTTGGTTATGTTTATATAGTCCACAAATGACCTTAATTAATGCGCACATAAGCTTTAATGGGAGATATTAGTCCACAAACAACCTCAGTAAACGCTTCTGTGTTCTAGAATAGAAGATGCTCATCCATAAACAACCTCAATGAATGCTTCTATGTGCTAAAATAGCAGATATTATTGCATAAGCAACATTGCCAAACACTTTTATCCATCCTTTTTTGATGCCTCCATTTGTGACTAAAGATCAGACCACCACTAAGGAGGTAAGTATGAGTCGATTAGTTTTATTAATAGGTAAAAACAAAGACTGTAAACAAAAGATGAAGCAAATGACAGCAGACAAAAGCAAACTGAAAAATGAAAGATACACCAAAGACAAGAACGGAAGCCACCTGGAAAAAGGACCACACACAAACCACACACAGATGGGAACACTGATGATGAGGTGGGGCTACATGGGAGCCAGGAAGTGGACACTGTGAGTGTTATTTGTAAACCCAGATCAAGTAACAATTCACGTGTCTTACAAAGCAATGTTAATATGCTAATTAATGATGAATAACTCTAAATATTTCATTAGTACATGATTAGTCAGTTATGAAGTAACAACTAAAAGAGGTTTTCTAAATTAGTGTTACTGTGAAGTGTTATCGTAAAGTGCAACCCATGATTTATAGTTGCATTCACAAAAACAAGTGTTTTGCACTTCCAGTATGAATAAGCTCAGTGAGCTGCTGGGCAGCTCCTCCTCTGAGATTGACAAGCAGGTCATGATCTTTCCAGGTAGTTTCAGAGGCATTAAAATGGAAGACACTTGCACTGCAGTGGCCCTCCATAAGTTCCATAGTGGTCTCAAGAACACATGAATCTTTGTTTCTTCACAATTTGAAACCTTAAATTACCCCAGGGATATCATTAGGTGCATTGGTATTCTCTGCAATCTGTTGTTTTGTATATGATTTCTTTCTCCGCTTCCTTATCTCTATCGATCCTCGCCTAAAAATACATTAGCTTTCCGTACACATCCTTTCTTCCTGAATCCCTTCATTTCATCTTCATGCACATATGCATAACCTACTTACAAACCACCGTATCACTTCCACAACCTTCAGTCTGACGTTTTAAGATGCATCTTCTTCTAAAATCCTATTGAATTGTAGAAAACCATCTAACTTAATATAGCAAGATGCACAAAAAGGGGCATTTGGTACTTTTAAAGTTAATATGCTCAGTAACCTATATCTGCTATAGCTTTGGCCTGTTGTTTGATGGGGCTAAATTATGAGGTGAAAAAGTAAAGTTAGAAGCTGAAATTTGAAGTGAATTGGCTTGAGTGCTGGATTTACGCCATAATTATGGTAACTTAGAACCTCAGCCATTAAGCAATATTCATTTTTCATAGGATGTCTAACAGCGTAATGGGTTAGTGTTCTTTGTTTCCAGCTGAAGCGAATATTTTTAAATTAATTTCCTATTTTTAAACACAACACACTTTTACCGAAGCTACCTACATAGAGATACCATAACGCATTCATAAACCTTGAATAACATGTTTATAAAGCAATATTTGAGTCTTAATGATCATCATATGTAATCTGAAGATGAATTTATAATACTGTTATGAAATGGCATAAAGCAGAGGCCCAGTTAAGAATTCCATATATCACTTATATATACATAGACAGGACACTTCTACTTTTACTCAGGTAATATTGCAATAAGAGTATTTCTGCTTTCACTCAATTGCAGGAGTTTTGTACAGGAATATGTAGACTATGTGGTCAAAAGTATCACACCTATATGAACTCGTTGGACGTCTAATTAGAAAACCATGGGCATTAATATGGAATTACAACTCCCTTTGTGGTTATAACATCCTCCACTCTTCCGGGAAGGCTTCCCACAAGATTTTGGAGTGTCTCTGTGGGAATTTGTGGCTATTGAGTCAAAAGACCTCAGACGCTGATGTCGAACTAGAAAACCTGCCTCACATGTGAAGTTCCAGTTCATCGCAAAAGTGTTCAGTGGGGTTGAGGTCAGGACTACTAGACACGACTGTTCTTCCACACTAAACTCATCAAACCATGTCTTTGTGAAGCTTGCTTTGAGCACAGAGGCACAATCGTGCTGCAACCAAAAAGGGGCTTCCCCAAACTGTTACCACAAAGTGGGAAGCATATAATTGTCTAAAACATCTTTGCATGCTGTAGCATTAACATTACCTTTCAGTGAAGCAAAGGGGCCGAACCCAAACCCTGAAAAACAGCCCCAGACCATTATCCCTCCTCTACCAAACTTCACTGGTGACACTATGCTTTCTGGTAGCGTTCTCCTGGCATCCACCAAACCCAGATTCATCTATCAGACCCTTAGAATGCAAGAATAGGTGATTGTTACACACTATATGCTTTATCGCTTAGCCGCCTTACCCTGCAAGTTTGTGTGATCTCCAAATTTGTGACTGAGCTGTTATTGATCATAGACACTTCCGTTTCACAATAATAGCACATACTGTTGACCGGGGCAGATCTAGCAAGGCAAAAACACTGAGCTCTTCAGTACAACTCATTATACTTCCAGTGTTTGTCTGTGGAGATTGCATGGCTGTGTTCTTGATTATATACACCTGTTAGCGATGGGTGTGGCTGAAACACCTGAACTCAATAAGAAGGTTTGGCCATATACAGTGGTGGACAGTAACAAAAGTAAATGTAATTAGTTACTGTACTTAAGTAGTTTTTTCGTGTATCTGTACTTTACTGAAGTATTTCCATTTTTGGTGACTTTTTACTTTCACTACATTACTTTACTTTCAAAGTCAAATATCTTACTTTTTACTCCACTACATTATGCGAAATCCGTCGTTCCTTTTGGTTTATGTGTGCATAAAAAACGTAACGTCAAAACGGAAGAAGCACGAAGTAAGCGCACCAATCATCAGTGCTTTTGATCATTTTAATAGACATCAGTGTCAGACTCATTAATGACATTCTATTAAAATATTGGTGTTACAAGAGTGACACTAGAGTGTTTTCACCTAAAATGAGTTAATGAGGGAAGAGTCCTTCGTCCACCTCTGGAAAATGATCACATAACTTACATGGAAATGACACTTCATGATGTTTTGGTGTGATAAATGACATCAAACAATACAATAAGTAGTACAAATGTGGATCACTTTAGTTTAAGGCCCCTTATGTCAATACAATATGATTTACGTCATTAGCATGTTTTATGCTTCATTTGCTAGAAAGTCTTGCATTATAAATAATTATAAATACAATATGCAATGCATGTGCTTGAGTTGGCAAATCTATATGTAAATAGCCCTCAAATAAAGGGTTAAGTATTTCTTTATTGATGGGATGCATATTTTTTTCTTTTTTCATTTTTGCCTCTTTTCAACATGCAGCATTGTTTGAACTTTACATTTTTTGTTGGTAAAGTGTATATTTCACTATTTCACACATTACAAAAAAAAGACTTTCTGCTTTCCGTAAACTGCAACACTTTTAATGAGAAAGCTCTTTGTAGGTGCAGTACGTTTCTTTTTTTCACAGTATATATCATCATTATTTTTTGCATTTGAAAAAAAAGGCTTTTCAGGTGTCTTCAGGATCTCCGTCTCCCCTCTCGTCATGCCTCTCAGAATCCAGGCCAGCGTCGGGTTGTCCAAGCTGCTCTCGCATCTCCGCTCCAGCTCCCTCTCAGAACTTTATTAACAGAGATTTACTCCTGCGAGTCTCTCTTAGGCCTGCCTCGCATCTCAAACACCCACGCTCGCTCCCCAGCCGCCTGCTAAACGCAAGGCTGCAGACGCCTGTGCAGCTCAATTTCAGCAACAAATGCCTCTAACGGAGCCTGGTTAGGCGCGCCCTGGCGAGCCCAGGCCCTAAATTGAAGAGGAATTGGGTTTCTAACAAGACTCCAGAGCTCTGGTTAGCACTGACAAGCTGCTTTAAAAACACGACTATTAAAGCCCTCCATGGCCGACATGCACATTTGGATTGGCCTCTGTTCTGCTGAGGAGAACTTCACACACAGGAGAAAACTCAGGAGCTAATCTGTCTAGAAACTTCTGTATTGCAGTGTTTCTGCTTCGTTACATGCTTTTCATGATGTTTTGACGTTGAGTAAATTTGTCTTGAATTTGCTAATCCTTTACTGCCATTCTATATTTGCTAGCTTTGGCAAACATCCTTCAAGTTGTATTTTTTTTATTCTTCTGTAAGTACCTGCATTAGGTGTGGAACTGTCACTTTGTGCCAGTGGTCACTTTATTTTGAGAGTGCCCTATAGATTATCTCTCAAATTATTAACAAATACTGATGCAACATTGATTATTTTCACTCTTTAGTATCTAAAGTCTAGATTTCAGCTAAAATCCTGGTGGTAACATTATGACCTGATCCTGAAAACAAGTTGATGAGCTACAGAGACGCTGCAGTCATTACACACATGAAAATGTGAAATATATTCAGACGCAACTTGTTTCAAGGTGTATGGTATATATCAAAAAGTATATGCTACATGATTTATTTTGCCACGTTTGTTTAAAAAATATGTCTGCTACACTTTACTTGAACCCTGCTTCGTAACATTGGCATAGCCATGTCATAAACATGTCATGACAGATTATGTCCAGTAATAAGCAGTAAGATGTAACCATTACCATTAATTGTCATAACACGTCATAATGTATGTTAACGTATGTAATCAGTACACAGTACACAGTATCGATTAGCATGACATAATATGTCATGACACCAAACATTATAGCATCTGTCATTACAATTACCACTAATGGAAACATGACACTATTGTATTCCAAAATCTGTCATGACCCCTCCCCTGACATGACATGTTTATGGCATGGTTATGTCATTGTTATGTATCACCGTTCCAGTCTTACCAGATATCCTTTGTTTTTCACAAAACAGGCGAAAGGCAAATGGCGATAGACTACTTTCCAGATGGAAAACCACAAGGAGAACAGAAAGTTTCACTGCCTCACCCAGGAGCTGAAACTTTGAGTGAGTGCTTATGTACAAACGCTATATGGACAAAAGTATTGGGACACACCTCTCAATCATTGAATTCAGGTGTTTCATTCAGCCACGGATGTATAAAATCAAACACCTAGCCATGCAGTCTGCCTTTACAAACAATTGTGAAAGAATGGGTTGTTCAAAAGAGCTTATTGAACTGAGCCTGGTACACTGTTAGAAATAACGGTACTGTGCAGGTACATTTTTCATTCCCTTTGTTGTACACTCAAAGGTACAACAGTGGTTTTAAGGTCCAGTTATATTCCTTAAATATGTTTTTCCCAGGTGAAAAGTATGTATTTCTACCTTTTCATAAGCTAATGTTTTAAAACAGAACAATAAAATAAAAAGCCTGGAGATGAGACGGGGTGTGTGGAGTCA
>JAILXH010246371.1:0-13095 GCA_023558415.1 Piaractus mesopotamicus
ATATATATATATATATATATATATATATAATTATAGTTGAATTACAAAGCCATTGAGCAGAGGAGCGTAGTAGTTGCATTCGCTCTGTGCTCAAGTAAAACTTTGATGGATTTGTCCTTTCTTGAGCATTTTCAAAATGAACAACAGTACCAGTCAAACGTTTGGACAGACCTACTCATAGAAGGGTTTTTCTTTTTTTTTTTTTTCTTCTAATTTTCTAAATTGTAGAATAATAGTGAAGACATCACAACTCTTAAATAACACATATGGTATCAAGCGTTGACCAAAAAAGCTCAAGTAGCTTCACGAGGAGCCACCTGGAAAGAATATGATTATTTTTTGTTATAAAGATGTATCACTTTGTTTTAACTAACAGGCTTCATTTCCTAGGTTCAACTGTCTTTAAGTCTCTCAGTTATTCAGCAGTAGTGAAAGAGAGTCACACCTGTTGAGAAGAAACGCTCCTCTTCATTCGACCTTTTAGGGGCTGAAGCTGGACAACATCATAGCGCATCACATGGCTGAGACGTGGATGTGCAGCGGCGCAAAACTCTGGATAAAGAAGTCCAAAAGAACATTTTGTGATTTTTTTTTTGATTAAGTCTTGATGTATGACTTTTGTGATGTTATTAGATTTGCTCCTGCTGATGTTTACTGCCCTTCACACTAGTCCACACCCGACTACCGGCAGCACGTGCTCAAACTGCCCTCCAGCTCTCACCAACCCCAGAAATCACAACCATCTTTAAGACTTACCCCAAACTGAGACGTGAAAAAGCAGTGATAAGAGTAATCCAGCACAGCGCATGGTTCTCCTGTGAGACTTCTCCACTGAGTGAAAAGAGCCGGACTCCGAGGAAGTGCACTTATTCAACGTTCTAGTAGTGCTCCGCCTTTGTGTGTGTGTGTGTGTGTGTGTGTGTGGGTGTGTGTGTGTGTGTGTTAGAGTGTGACCTCTTCATCCGGTAAGAGCAGTGAGGTCAGTCAGTGAGCCAATCACAGCCAGTCAGCCAATGTTTCTCAGAATAAAGACATCAGAATAATTCCCGTACCATCTTCAGAACTAGTCCAGTCCACTCTGTAGCCTTCATACAATACAGTGACTCCGTATAGCAGTTAAACTCTGCCAGCAAAGACAGGAAACACCATCTGATCGCAGCTCAGTTAAGTTATCCATCAGACTTCATACTGTACAAATCTACGGGAGCAGAACGCACAAGAAAAGAGGAAAATGGGTTCTTTTGATTCCCTGGCTGTAGTTCGTCGGTTTGAATCGGAACCAGAGAAATACGAGTAGATGTAAATTTTTCCTTAAGTTAAATTGTACGGTCAGACCATCAGACGCCTCGTGACTGTGAATAACGGTTTTTCAAGGCTGGATGGAAAAGTGTAAGTGCAGCCTTAGCAAACTGACTTTTGCTGCCACCTTGTGGAATCGCCACCTAAATCGTCAGGAACCTCTAAATTTGATCACGTAAAATTATAGTAGCTATTTACCACAGATCGTTAGGACAAAAGTAAGGAGATAAAGCGAATCATATTACAAATAATGTTCACACAGGTGCAGTGCAGTTTGGTGATTATCAGCAGACCAGAAACCAGCTCAGCACCTGAGCAGTGTTCTCAGTCACAGCAGCGGTCACGGATGAATGATGAATAAATGAATGATGATTGAAAAGATTCTTTCTTGATTTTGTAATAATAATAATAATAATAATAATAATAATAATAATAATAATAATAATACTGCGTAAGGATAATTATATATTTCTACTTTCATCACTTGATCATTAAGAATAAAAATGTGATGACCCCATTGGTCTTATCTCATTTTCTTGTCAAAAACCAATTTTTTTCAGGCTCCTATATGAGTCTTTATATAGTTTTATTATTTTTTTTATACACCTATATTGCTGTTAAAATAATATAGAATATAGAAAGAAACTTTATTTGTTTGTTTGTTGGTTAGTTATTCTGAGTATGTGTTTGGAAAATGTGTTCAGAAAAAAAAAATCGAAATGCTGACATCTGGTGGCTGTAGTTTGGAGGGGCGCTCTGTTTCGGCGCTGTTCGGGGTCTTTAGGACCTGGGAGACTCCGCGAAGTGACCAATCAGCTGCAATGACGTTTCAGTGACGTTTCGGGAAGTCAGCCGTGCATGTGTGTGTGTGTGTGTGTGATCATGGGCTGTGTGTGGACAGAGCAGTAACGGTGGAGCGCTATGTTACAGTCCAGGCTGGTTCAGCTTTTAAACGGCTCCGATGCTGCAAGAATCGAGATTCATACCATACCGGTCCTCGAGAAGAGTGAGGAGATCCAGTCTGTCAGTGGAGGAGAAGGAGCAGAGGGGAACACCTCACCCTTCAGATTCACACCTCACACAATCCGATTAGACAAAGACGATGAGTTTTTTGAAGTATGTGTCTGTTTTAGCTTTTTTACTGGATGATTCACTGTACCGTAGGCTTGACAGCGATACCCCAAAATCGCAGATGTCTTTATGTTCCTGATACTCCTTCACAGTAGCTTGTTTTGAGTGTTTAGCACAGCACCAGGTTGTTAGCGTTAATCGAGTCTGATTGAATAGAAGTGTGATGAGAGGAGTTGGCTTGCGGTCCCCTCAGTCGGCTGCACTAAGTCTGGTTTTCCCCGGCAGGATGGCGATGTGCACCGGCATTTATACCTGCAGGATCTCGTAACAGCTCTTGCGGACGAGACCCAGGCGCCTAAGTGAGTGTTACTGACAGGACATAACCTACAGTTCACGTGTTCACTGAGTTATGAGAGTTATTTTTGCACGAGTGGACATTTACACAGGTAAATCAGTGTACACTCGTTTAACCCTTTACTACAGCTATTCACTACACATGAAAACATGTTTATGTTTTTTCCTAAGGCAGAGCTCTGTAGCATTTACTCCTATTTTGTTCAGCAGTGTGCAGTGTCATTCCTGTAAGCTGTTGCCGTATGGCAACAATTATATTTCATCTTTCTATATATAACCTATGGTGTCTAAAGTGGTTTCATTCATGAAAAAATTAAATTCCCCGCAGCTTATTTTGATTTTTTTTTTTCTTGAAGTAGTTGTGTATACACTTGAAATTTTGAACTCAACCTGTGATATTTGTGTGATTAAAAATATGTACAGACTGCAACAGGAAGTCATATAATCACATAAAAAATGCAACGTGATGTTTCCTAAAGAAATGCAATAAGATGTTTATTGTAATCAGTTAAACAATTAGAAGAAAGCAATTGTTACCATAGGGCAACACCATGCAGTAAAGCATTAATCACTGTAATCATGACAAAACGTAATATTATTGGTTAACATTCCCTGCCTGCTGATGCACAGTGACGTAACAAAACATTAGAAGACACTTTGGAGGTGAGCAAAAGTCACTAAACATGTCTTTTAAATGGTACGGTGTGATGAATTGTCCTTAATCTGACCAGGGACATGAACTAACAAACTCGAAAAGGTCAGTTTTGATTTCAGGTTGACTTTAAAAAGACTGTGTGCTGTAGACAGGCTCAGTCTGTATTGTTTTCTTGTCACCACCTTCATCTTTCTCTAACTTTTGTTGCAGTGTTTCGGAGTTCAGGTGTCACATTGCAGGCTGTAAGCAGTTATTTGACACTCTTGAGGGATATGAGCACCACTACAATTCACTCCATCGTCATGTGTGCTCCAACTGCAAGCGCTCTTTTCCATCAAACCATCTACTGGACATACACATCCTGGAGTGGCATGATTCCCTCTTTCAGGTCATGGCAGAGAAACAGTGCATGGTAATATAAATATTCACATTCATGTAGTCATTATAGTAAGAGCATAACTGCAGTGGTTGCATTTGCACAGCTAAAATATTATCAGCTTAGGTACTCAGTGTTTTTAGATGTGCATGTTTAACATTACAACATTTTGACACTGAATTATAATACAGTATTATTAAAATACTCTATTAAAACTAATATATCCTTATAATCCAGTGTCAGAATGTTGTACTGACTGGGCTTTTTTCTAACATCATTTTTTTCTGATGTCAGTTATAAATTCCAGGGGTTGTAGTTTTTGGGGCTTATTTTGTTGGAAGGCCGATGCAGCAGGCGTTGAAAAGTTCAGTTTATGATCTTTTATCTGTCTGAGCCGGACCTATTTCGTATACAGTACTGCACAGAAGTCGGAGAACAGCCTTAATTTTTTTAATTTACAGTCAAAACAGCCATTAAGGACGTTATTAATTAACAGATTTTCCAAAATTGGAGTAAATGGATAAGGATATAAAGAAAATAAGACTCCTGACAACCATTCTAGACCTGGTAAAACACCAGAACTGTCACCATAACATGAAAATTAAAATATTTAAAGCTTTCATCTTTGAGAGAGAGGAGAAAATGAAGCTCCACTCTTGCTTCAGATCTGAAAAAATGCACAGGTGTTTCTGTCCATCCTTCCACTGTGAACTCAACACTATGAGTCTGAAAGGATGTGCAGCTGTCAAGAACATTACATTAAACAGGAAAGTAAAAAGAGGAAAAAGTAAACAGACAAAAAGAAGAAAATTTGCATATTAACCAAATAATCTGATGTTCTCAGGACAATAGACTGGCAACACCAGGATCCAGACCTCAACATCACTGAATGTGTTTGGGATTATTTGGATTGTGAGAAGCAGAAAACTTGTAAGACTGAACATGAACTGGTGTTATGGAAAAAATATGCTCGCAGATATTTTGTAAAAACAGAAAGCAAATCTCCTGAAAAGAATGGATGCTGTAATGAAAGGAAATGGTGGACACATTAGATATGGAAAATTTTGACACGATACAGAGGCATCTGTGTAATTTCCTGTTCAAAATATGTTTTCTGGTTTTTTTTTCTGACCTTGAAAATTAATAACTTGTACTTGAGGACTGTTTTGAATGGAAATGAAATAAATTAATGGTGGTCTCTGACTTTTTTATATGAATAGCGTTCTGTAGAATCTGAACATTTGAACACATAAAATATTGACAGCCTCAGAACCAAAACTCATATCAAACTTAAAAATATCTGTTGTCATGAAGTGCTGGGCATTCTTGGGTGAGTTTGCTTTCTTCTCACAGCTGCATCTTATCCACAGCTGATAATCACATTACATTTAGAAATGTTAATTAACCTGAGCAGCCAGGCTAATAAGTTAGCAAACAGTAAACCCAGATTATAAACCAAAAATTGTTTCTACTTTTGTTCTGTTATGAATTATGTGTTGCTGGCTGGACGAAATAACAGTCTCTACAGAATGTAAATCTTATCCGCCCTCTCTCCTGGAAAGCAAAGAACAGAGGACTGTCTTTGTTTTACTCTTTTTCTTAAGGAAGGGGGTTTACCAGTACAGATACAGTACTTTGAAATCAGAATCATTACGAGGAAAGAGATTAACCCATAACAATGAGTGGCCAACTGCTCTTACTGTCTAATTATGCTCATGGGACACTTTTAAAATAAGCCAGTTTTTAGTGTGAATGCTGTGTAGTGCCCAATACAGAACTAGCTTTGTTGAGAGCAGGAAATATTTATCATTGGTGATAGTCCACAGCTGATTTGTGTAGGTTATGGTGCCACCTTTTGGCAATAGTGAGTAAGTTGAGTCTGTGTGTTTTTGAGCAGGGAAAACTTTAGTCAGTCTTTGCTGTAGGATCTATTGATGTATGCTCTGTGTAGGAAAAAAAAAGGTAACTGTGTTGTTGCCTTGCAATGTGTTTTAGCATCCTGATGGATTAAAAGGTTTTAATGTAGCCAGATTTTGCCCACATACCAAAAATGGAAATAATCGCTTCCTATTGAAATAACCGTGTACCTAATCTGCCTGTTGTAATATTGCTTTTCAGTATCAGTGCTTGGTCGAGGGATGTGGACTGAAATTCCAGACTAGCAAAGAGAGGAAAGATCATCTGATCACAGTCCACAGCTATCCATCAGACTTCAGATTTGACAGAACTAAGAAAAGCAAAAGGTGGGACATGGCTTAAATATTAAATGCACTCTACGAGTGCTGGAAATGCATCACCGTTACTTTTGCATCTATTTGTATTTTCAATTGTGCTTGTGTAATGAAACCTTTGGCGTGTTACAGTGAGCCTTTTTTTAAATTCATCATTCAGCAGAACAAAAGAGAAAAAGACTCTTAAGCAGAGGGAAGTTTGTATAGCGGTCTCTGGCAGTGCAGTTAATCAGCATGGAGAACCAGAACATTGTGAGGCGATGGATGTTTCGCTGCCCCAAGAGTCAGAGAGGCAGGAGCTTGTGCCTCCTGAGCAGCAAAAACCACGTTACTCATACAAGTGAGTATTTTTCACACTTTCTTTTTCATAGCAGAGTGACAATATTTTTTTTTTTTACTTTTTTAAAATGTTGTTGTGCTTTTTTTCAGAGTGCCATCATCGATTTGCTTTGGCCAGGGTTCAGTCAGAGGCTTTAGAGGTGGAAGAAAGAAGAAGTAGGCCAGACCTTTTATTTATTACATCGGCATATTATAGCATATGATGTGATGTGTGCTCAGTGTGACAGCAGTATTTTTACAATAAAAGTTGCCAAAAAACACAATGTGGTCCACTCTACTGCTTATACCAGCAACTTTCACGTAACAACAATACATGTGGAAGATAACGTTTGTCAAATCCTTTTCTCGTAGTGCCAAAACTCCTAGCTCTTTTAATTTTGCCCTAATATTACTGTAAGAATCTGATTTCCCTCTCATCTGTCACTGTTTAATTAGGCTAGTTCAGTTCACACAGCTCTGAAGTGTGTTGCAATAAATGACTGTCTGATCTGTAGTTCACATTCTGTCTTTATGAGACTCGTGTGTTGTCAGCTTTTCAGAACAGATTCAAATGATGGGAACATGATCTAAATGTAATATAAATGAAGTTTATTCACAACAAGGCACTGAACAATTATGTTTCAAGGCCTAATGAAGAATGCTAACAAAGTTGGCGTAAATAATTTTACATTTTGAGTAGAATTAAATTTATTTAAAATGCCAAACAGACTTAGTGAATTTTGCTCTCAGCTCAGACGTAAATGAAATTGCAATAGAAATGTGATGCATTAGATTTACGCTATCTAGCAGTGTAATGCAGTGTGTTAAAAGTTTACTCTAAACAACACAAACGAAAATTAATTAAATTATTAAAATGTAAAAGCAGCATTGTAGACCATTTCAGAGATTAAACCCTTTAATCTATGTGATAAATAACAACGCACTTACTCGTGTTACCCGTTTTAACACTTTTTGTGTCATATTGTTTTCTGATTTAACACATTTTGTGTTAAAAGTAATACAAAATGCGTTGTCATCAGCTGAAAACACTGATGTCCTTGTTAGAGACAGAATGCGTTTTTCAACACATCTCTTTTTAAATGTGTTTAAGAAATACAGTCCATCGTGCTGCGTCTAAAAAATAATCTGCAGAAAAACGACACACAGTTCACTTGTTCCAAATTTATTTTTCAATACAAAAGATTATTTTTTCTAATTTTTATGTACAAATATATACAATAATTTACAGAAGATAAATGTAAACACAATGTATAAATATCAGCAATTCTATTCGTAATTTCAAAGGTGGTTGAAAATAGCTGGATGCTAATATATACGCTTATTTACAATAATAAAAAAAGTCTAGAGGTTATTTTACAGTCTATCGTACTATAGCGCGGTACATGGAGCCTAAAGAAGTCCAGGCTAAACCAAACCCAGTGAAAGCATCAGGCTGGGGTCACATAAATCCAGTCAAGCGTTAAGAGTCTCCAATGTGAGCTCGATTTAAAAAAAAAAACAACAAAAAAAAAAAACAAGGCTCAGGATTTAGATTTCTCATCGCTTGTTTTCTGCAAAACCAGAGAAATTTACACAGAAATGTGTTTGATGGTTCTCTCAGTGTGGTGTTGAGAATCGCTGGCAAGAGCAACAGCGCGGATGAGCGCGAGCTGAGGGTCATGGGCACATTAAAAAGTGATGTGTTAAATAACAACATGCTGACTTGTGTTACCCGTTTTGTGTCATACTGTTTTCTGATTTGACACAATCTGCGTTAAAAGTAACACAAAGTGTGTTATGTTTAAGAAATATTTCAACACGTTGCGTGAAAAGTAACTCAAAATGTGTCTCCGACTGAACACACTGATGTGTCTAGTTAGAGACAGAGAGTGTTGTTTTTTAACACATCTGTTTTTAGAGTGAGGCTGTTTGCGATCAGCTCGTCATTATTTGTTTAAACGCGGGGCTGCAGTTTACCAGATTAAACTGTCCGATTAAACGGACCCTCTTCCTCTGACACGGTCAGTTTCTGCACGTGTTTGTCCGCAGACATATAGAGATGAGGCTTATTGTATTATTTCTACCAGCACATGTGACTGTTGATATCAGGCTCTATTCTTGTTGCGCTATATAAGCAACAGGTTGGATGGTTTTTAAAGGGAGCAGCGGTGCACCGAGTCCTGAAAGCGCTTTTCTTCACTGCATTATAACCTCGCGCCGTTTTGTTATAGGCCTGTGTAACTTTAGGAGAGTTCGTCCATTTTGGACAGGAAACACAAATTCAGCACAGCAGTCTCGCAGTGATGCGCTCAGTTAGGACAGATAGTACATCCCGTAGGTCACAGGTCCACCGAACAGTCCGGGCAGGGGCAGTGCGGGCCGCGGGAAGGCCGCCGCGTGGCCGTACAGGCCCGCAGAGCCCGCGTGCGCTCCCGCCGCCAGCGGGAAGGGGAGCGCGAGCGCCGGCAGCACGGGCTTGGCCGCCAGCTTGAGCTTCTCCAGCTCGGCCTCCTGCAGTCTCTTGGCTTTGGCCCTGCGGTTCTGGAACCAGATCTTGACCTGCGTCTCGGTCAGGTTGAGCGAGCTGGAGAACTCCGCGCGCTCCGCGATGGACAGGTACTGCTTCTGGCGGAACTTGCGCTCGAGCGCCAGCAGCTGGGCCGTGGTGAACGGAGTCCGCGGCTTGCGGTTGTTCTTGTGCTTCCTGAGCGCGCACGGAGACGGACTGGAGTGTCCTGTAGGGAGACAGCAACGGGCCGAATCAGCAAGAGCAAAAACAAGAGCACCATCAGGCCAAAACAGGTTACACAGACAAGGCATTTCTCACTCCTTAAAGAATCCCTGCACTCTCAGAACAAAGAGTACTGAACTGTCACAGTGGGGTCGCTGGGGTCTTCAGTACCTTTATTTAGGGAGCATAACTGTACCAGATTCCATTGCAGTTATATTGTTTGTGTGTATTGAGTCCACACATTCAGTGTCGTCTCCAGCCTTTTTATTTTATTGTCCTAGTTTTAAATATTAGCTTATAAAAAGGTACAAATACCCTTTTCCTGGGAATGACTTGTTTAATGTATAAAGCTGGACCTTAAAACCACTGTTGTACACTCTCAGGAAAAAAAGGTACAAAACTGTCACTGGGGCAGTACCCCTCGTGTCACTGCGGTGGTACCCTCATGGGTACATCTCAGTACCATTGAAGATAATTGTAACATAATCCATTGAAATTATATTTTCTAAGTTGTATTGACTCCACACACCCCGTCTCATCTCCATGCTTTTTATTTTATTTTTTCTGTTTTAAAACATTAGGTTATAAAAAGGTACAAATGTATACTTTTCCACTATGAAAAACCTATTTAAGGTACACAATTGGACCTTAAAACCAGTTTTGTACCTTTGGTCTACATTGTTTATAACTTGATGAACGAAAAATATACATTATTACTGACAGTGTATAATAGTTAAGGGGGCTCGGAGATGCGCTTATTGGCTGTGATTCAGGCACAGTGTGTTATGGTCAAGTGGGGCACTCATGCCCCAGGCCCTGAATAATAAGGGCGTTTTTTATTCAATTCTCACTAAAAAGTTGCTTACTCAATTTAATAATAACTTTGGTTCATTCAGAATGAAGCCACCAATAAGCATCCCAGTACTAGTGGAAAAAACAAGTTAAAGTGTCCTCTTATTAACTGGAACAAAAACAAGTTAAAGTGTCCCCCTGTTGCCTGAATCCAGCCCTAATATCTTTGTCTGCAACAATTTTCCTCTCACTAGTGTCCTTTCACTCTTTGGCCTATAAATGAAGAAATACTTCTACTTAAAAACATGTCCCCACACTGAAACCCTCAGAGAGTTTACACTCTTTTTTTTCCTGACACTTACTTGGTGGGGAAGTGTACGGAGGGCTCTGAAACCAGCCTCCTCGTGTCTTCTCCTCGCGCTCCTCCGCGCCTCCTCTTTTTCCCGGGTTTGTCCCGCTCTCCAGCGCCGTTTTCCTCTCGGCGTACAGAGCTGAGGGGGAGAGCCGCAGGCGCTCCTCGGCCCCGGGCGCAGGGGTCGTCCCGCCTGGCTCCGCTGCGGGATATGAAGTCCTGGAGGTGCCCCTGTCTGATATGAGCGCCTCCACGCTGAAGGGCAGGCTCAGCGCCTTGCTCTTACATCCCCTCGCCGCGCTTCTGTCGCTGGCCTGCGTCTCCTCCCCGCCGTCCTGGAGAAGTGGTCCTTGCACGGAGCTCATGGTGGACGGTAAAGGGGCCATATAACTCCGAAACACACGCCGCTCCTCTCCGCTGCTGCTCCGTGCCCCCTCCGCTCTGCTCCGCTCCCCCTCGGCCTCGCGCCGCTCCCACCTATAAAACTTCCCCGAAACTTCGCCTTTTGTTTTTTTGACACCGCCGCCCTCCAATCGGCTGCGCGCTCGGCCCACGTGACTTTCCCCGGCGCTCGTTTTGATTGGTCGGCTCGGTCTCTATGGCGACGTCAAAGCGGGTTTGAAGGAGTAGGGCTCGCTCCGTCTCTGCGCTCTTTACCGGAGCGCGCTCCGCTGATGGCTCCGGGGCTCCTAGTCTGAAAGCTTATTTGAGGACTTTGTGTTGTAATTAGGCCGAGGGCTCGTGTGTGTGCAGAGAGAGAGAGAGAGAGAGAGAGGGAGAGAGAGAGAGAGCGAGCCGCGCTCATTAGCTTAACCCTGATTGAAACCAGACGGCATGAGCAGCCGCCTCTTCGGCCTTCTCTCCGGGAGGAACCGCGGCCGAAAACGTCTTACGGATTAGCTGCTTTTTAAACACATATTTATAATCATTCTTTTCTCTTGCTTCCTTTCTTTTTTCTTTCTTGTTTACAGTCTGAATTGTCACAGGCTGTTTAGAATATTAAACATGCCTACAAACTAATGTAAGTCGTATTAAAGTCTAAAGGTCTAAACTTCCACCGTTCAGATCATCTTCCTCCTGATAGGCTTGATGATATTGGGACACAGTTGATGAAGGACGCGGGAGAGTGAAGGATGATTGTGTCACGCTGCATTAGAGCAGTTTAAAGCCCCCTCGGCCCTTTAAGCTCGCATTAAAAAGGCTCCATTGAAGCGGCCCTTCACCGTCAGGCAGAGCGTTTCATAAGGCAGACATGAGCTGCTCTGGAGGCGCCAGGCTCGGCGAGATCAGAAAGGACAGCACCTCAGGGAGAACATGCAGGAGTTAACTGCTTCTCTCCTTCTAGAGTTTAATGTCAGCGAACTAACGAGCGCTTCCCTCAGACAGACAGACAAACAGCAGCACGAACTCAGAGCTAGACTCACTTCGCCGAGACAACTTTCAGAAATGATCCTCAACTCGTACATTTGTTCACCTTTATACTGTTTGAGCACAGAGACGCAGAAAAACAGTAAAGCTGCGCTCTCAAAACAGACGTGTTAAAACACACCCTGCGCTCTTTCTATTTATAAGAAAACGTGTTAAAATAGATGATGATACGACACAAAAATGTGTTAAAACAGACACACATGGCAACCTTATGACATGGCCAACTAAAACGTTTGACTCTTTAACTCTTTACTCTTTAACTAACTTTTTGGATAAGCGTATACATATAAATGAAATCATATATATAAAAGCACACTGGCATACAGAAAAAAATATTTTGAAATCCATATAAAACATTACATATTTAAATACATGAATAATAATTAAATAATTAATTTTAATAATGATTCTTTTAATTCAGACTTGTAGACTCAACTCATAAAAAGTATATGTTCAAAATACTAATCAGTTTGGTCACAAAATTCCAAATATCTCTTTAAATGCCTTTGATTTGCCCTGATTTGTTTTCTGTGATGGTGCAATTATGAGCCATTTAGTGCAATCTTATAAAATGCCAGTTTAATAAAATGACATTTTCCTCCTGTCAGTACTGAGATGTCTGCACTGCTCTAGGTAAGGTGGTGTGTGTGTGAGTGAAATGCGCTGCGGGTGTAATGCCTGAGACCACCTCCTCTCATGAGA
Organism: Piaractus mesopotamicus; assembly: GCA_023558415.1. Lineage (NCBI taxonomy): Eukaryota > Metazoa > Chordata > Actinopteri > Characiformes > Serrasalmidae > Piaractus > Piaractus mesopotamicus. The sequence continues at coordinate 12,310 of JAILXH010246371.1, forward strand.
GCACCAGTGAAATGTTCTTCAAAACCAGTGCACATATTGAAGTGTTTACTTCACTGGAGGAAGTGGTCTTCTGATTTATTACAGAGCAGAATACTGTAAACACTGTGCCTCTATGCACTTCTCTTTACCTCCGAATGACAGAAACTGACAGGAGGTTCAGCTATTAAAGGGCTGTGTGGATTTGTCTCTGGTAGAGCTTTGGGGGCTCTAACTGTTTACCTATGGGTCCTATTAAGCATCATGAAGTGTTCTGGGATATTAGAAGACAACATGAGTCTCATGAGAAACAAGCAGCCTACTCACGATGAGATCTTTCCAGATCTGATACACTCAACACTAATGAATTCATGAAACATGCACTTTTGATGTTTATTATTTGATACACATTTCTTGTTAAAGCAAGGCTTCTTTCTTGTACTTCAGCCTTTTGTCTACAGATGTTTCAGGAACCCTTTTTGTAGAACATCATCGCTGTCCAAAAAAAAACATATGTATCCCCTTTTTTTCATTTGAACACATCAGTGGTGCTTTACATTGTGTAAAAAAGCATGATGAACGGACCAACAGAAATGCTCCAAAATGACTTGGAATAAAATCTCTTTACACTGACTTACATTAAAAGTGAAGGACGTTTTTTCCCTGTTCTGCAAAGTTACTATTTAGGAGGTACATTTCGTTCTGACAGTAAAACATTGAAGATTTTCTTTAGATCAGTAAGTCTGAAAATAAATTAGAACACCTTAGTATATATGTATATGTGTGTATATATATATATATATATATATA
>JAILXH010246401.1:8275-27221 GCA_023558415.1 Piaractus mesopotamicus
AAATTCATCCCAACATAAGGCAGAGTAATAGCAGAGCTCCACTTGGCTGTAGCTCTCTTTCTTTGAACAAAATTGCTATTAGTTTGGGGAATCCTTCCTCTCACGCTACATTTGCGAGACATGTCCTTGAGACAGAGCCATGTTTAACTGCCACGTCCAGCTGCAGAGGATGTGCCCTCAGACCCAGTGTCCATCAAGAGACGGTCTGTTTTTACTTTCGACTCATTAGATCCAGCGCAGGTGGATCCTCACTTTCTGCAGGGGACAAGCAGGTTAGCCACATTAGCATGCAGTGCATTCACCACGAGCCCAGGAAGACTCCTCCTAAGCCCCCCCGTCCTCCCCCCAACTACCGTGAGGGTCATTAACGTGCGAAAGGGAGGCTGTGTGAAATACGAGGAAACACATTTTTCAATACATTAAATTTCGGGAAGCATCTTTCAGAAACGTCTCCGTTATTAGTTAACCTCAGACTAGGGGTCACTGAAGCTTCACGAAACGTTCAAGGTAGGGTAAAAGTACTTAGGAAGGGTGTGGGTCAGGGTGCAATGGCTTAAAAAATGGCATAAAAAAAGATTCTCCCACGTTGTTCATGTCTGGCAGCAAAGGCAGACAGAAAGAGAGACAGAGGACAGAGAGGGAAAGAGAGAAGTGTTCAATCTTTTACGCTAAATGATACAGCGAAGCCATGTGGTGAGTCCTGAACAGACAGACTGAGAGTTGGATAGATTACAGTAAAAAGGAACAGCAGGGCAGAAACAGCAGAGAACCTAAAGATCAGCTGGCTCGCTATATAATACTGACACAGTGGCTTTAGTTCTGTGCACTTTGCAGACCACAAGAATGTAAAATTTGATACAGACGAGCCAGCAGAAAAAAACATGATGTGCAACAGAGTCTGAATTGTAGATCCTACATTTACAGCAAGAACATATAATGTAATCAGGGCAATAAGAAGCAATAACTACAGTTATCTTCACTCCAAAGCTCAGAGCAAATGTTCTCAGTGACTTCTTTCTGTGCTTTCTCAGGAAGTGTGCGTGTTGGGTCACTGGAAGTGGGGTCTGCTGAGGGCAGAGTCAGTAGGAAGAGGGGCAGGACCACATTTGGGCCAAAGCCGCTTGCCCCACTGGGGCGCAAAGCGGATATTGGTGTGTCAGCGCTGATGCATGCTCCAGCCTGGCCTCTCGCATGAGAGGGCACAGGAAAAAAGATGGATTGCTGCCTCATAAAGCACAACCATTGTCAAATGGGTCTCTATTACAATGGCACGCTGTTGATGTTTCTTCGAGGTTTTAATCAAATCACATCATGAAAAACTGAAGTTTCCTCACTTTTATGAAATAAAAGTGTTTGACGCATTGTGTTTAGTGTAATAGGATTACTTATTACTTCTTGGAAAAAGTAAACTAACTACTCACTACTTTCTTTTCTGTTAGACTCCAAAACCAACAGAAACCTGTACCAAACCAAAAGTACAAGGGAAAACCCAAGAGTCCTTTTAGAATCAGAATCAGCATCCTTATTCACCAAGTACAAGGTGTACAAAGATTTTCCTTTGGTGCAGATGTCAACATAAAATTAACTTCAAATAAATGAATAATCAAAGAGGGGTTGAGACACACATCATCTGCCTCTCACTGTGTGCAATTGGTAATTCTACATTTTGTGCAAAACTAACCAATGGACACTCAGGATATCACTAAGGACTGGTCCATCACATTCAAAACCCTTCATTCTTCATTCAGTTAACTTTGGAGATGTGTACAAAAGGTTTACAGCTGCTAAAGTTGCTGCAGCAGTTTTGGAAAGTAGTGACAAAGATAATGGAGCATTTTGATATGAAACATATGGGTATCATGTTATGCGCAAGTGCTTTTAAAGGCGATTTTAAGAAGATATGCAAAAATTGAGAACATGCCCTCAGACCCCAGAGGGTTAACATGAGGAAGTTCAAATATCTGGCAGTATTTGCACCGTTTTGTAAAGTTTTCTGCTACATAGTGACACTGGGAGGTGGTTCAGAAGATGATGGAGCGATGTGGCAGAAAACTTTAGAAAACACACACACACAGTCCCTCTCTTGCTCATAATGTCAGGTCGTTACACTTGAACATGGGTTGAAAGTCTATTTCTCTTGCTTTTATTGTGAAAGCAACATGGATCCTAATAGACTAGGCTGCTAACCGGCACATTGCCTCATCTGTGACTTAAACAAAAAAACAAAACAAAAAAAAAACATTAAAATCAAACGTTCAACAAATATTTATTCATGTTTCAGAACCTAAAGAAAACACACAATCAAAATGCCATTATATTAAATTGCAAAACAGATAGATGCTATTGACCATCAGAGTGTAACTCCATGTTCAGTTAATTTTTTGACCACATATCTCGATTTAACCAAAGTTAAGAATAAAATCATGTCCTACCCACAATTATTTCACTGGGAAATATGTCACGTTAAGGAAAAAGAATGCATTCTGATTTCTGATTTATGTTGATTTTAAGAATAAATATAAAGCTTACAGAAACATCTACTGAACAGTTCTTTATGGAACCAAAAGTGGCGCCTCTATGGCATCGCCCCGAAGTTCCCTTTTTGGAATCTTGATTTTCAAGAGTGTAGGTGAGCGACAGAGTCACACTTGATGCAAGACTACCCGACCTGACACACAACAGCAATAGATCACTGAGTCAGGATAAGTCACAGCGCTCTACAAGGCCATTCTGTCACCCAGGGTAAGACGACAACTGCTCTGTCATGGGGAAAAAAGTGGGTAAGGGACTCCCTTAGGAGGTTGGAATAAAGTTGTGCTGGATGAGCTATAAGAGCAATCACCGTGACAGCCATGACGAGCCCTGGCATCCACTTTGGCGTCCCCCCTCAACCTCCTCCGATGCCACGGGGGTCTTAGAGGGCATGAGAGGGGGATGTAATTAGGAATAAAATTGCCCACTGGCCCCATCTACGGGCACTGCTGAGTGTGGAGGGAGGTCCAATGAATATGCATGCTGCTAAAAGTGTACAGGGCATGCTCATCAGAAAAGTGACAGTGGCATTTTGACTTTTCGGGGCTGCCTTACCTGTCATCAGCACTGACATTTGGAGAACGAGCCTGTGGAGATGGGACAGACATGAGGTATGAGGAGACATGGGAGCCTGAGGGCTATGATTAATGACATGTTCCAGGATTTGTCTCTTGAGTATTTACTAAGGAGAACCATCAGTGGATTCACCGTAATGAACTAGAAATTAAGCTGTAATACGAACCATGTATTTCATGACAAAGAAAGTTGTAATTGATATGGAGAAGAAGATGTTATGTTGGTTTGCTTTTGGCAAGTGAAAACTATGGGTGTTATCAGCTGAGTTAAAGGGAAGAGGTGGTTAAATTGATGGAGGGTGTATAGACAGTAAGTGGAATCAGAAAGAATCCAAAACTGGTGATGTCCTTTGCATGATTCCAACAAGAAGCAGAGATTGAAAGAAAATAATCTACTCAACCTCCTACAGCCAAGTGAACCTCAAAAATGTCTCCTACTAACTTCTACTAAAACTTTTGTTAGTCCCTGACAGAAGCCCTTCAAATTATTTGTGGTAAGAAAGGACAGGCAATAAGAAAGAAACAAACCAACAAAAAAAGAACACTTTTTGAGGAAAGTGTCTCATTAAAGCTGAGTTACATTAACCTTCTCAGACTTTGCCAACATTGTGGATGATAAAGTCCCCTGGAAAAATGGCAGTGAAGAGGCAGTTTTCACATGTGGTCACTGCATAGTGGTAGACGGACACAGGCCCAGAGCTAACAGCTTAGAGACGGAAAAAAGGCATCCTCAAACCATTTCTAATTCTGGCCCCAGCAGTATCAAAGTACACACCATAAAATATGAGCCAATCAGGCTAAATCTTCCAGAAGGGGAGGAATTCTGGCTATGTTGAGCCCAGACATGCCCTATCTCTGGTTCTCCCACCCCTCCCCAGCCCCTCTGATGTCAGGATGCCTTCCCAAAGCTGATTGGGGTTAATGCACCGGACAATGAGCGAAACACTGCCCTTCTGTTCCACATTATGCTCTTCAGAGGCCCAGTATGGTCCTGCTTTGGAGAGGACGTGAGCCATCACCTCAAAATAATATTTACCAGATACACAAGCAGCTCTGCATGTGGTATCACTCTCCGCTAGGTCAGCCGAGAGGTTCTTACCATCAACCATTCTGTTTTTTTCAATTCATTGCGCTTTTTTTCACTGCACATAATCATTAAGAACCTTTTTCACAATCTTCTGCCTTCCGTTTGCGAGCAGTATAAACTTTTTAAGTAATGACCTTGACCGCGTAAAGGTTGGGAGATGGATCTCTTCTTGCTTGGGTTAATGTGAGGTCAGCCAGAGGTGCTGATTGGCCAGGGTGCTCCAGGCCGCTCAAAGATCTCTCTGGTCATGTGATGCTTAGCTATGTCATAAAGGACACAGGTGCTGTGATTAGTCCTGCATGTTCCAGCACAAATCCACAGATCCAGGGAAATGTTCCCCCAAGACCATCTGCCATGGGGACACACTGATCCCATGTATCTTGTATCTACACAAATGTGGTATTTTTTAGTGCTGGTGGAATGTGAAGCGGCGGGAATTGGGTTTGGGCAAGACAGAGAAGATGGCTTTTAAGACATAAAGAGAATAGCAAAAGAATTATAAAAATCCTAATATATATTATAATGAGCACAATAGTAGATTTTATGTGACTTAGTTTATCCTTAAGAGAAATAACAGAATATAACATTTCTGCAATAACAGAAATGTGGTGTCATTAGTAATAAAAGCTGTCAAATGATTAAAAAAAAAAACACAATTAATTACATAATTTTGTGTACTTACTCACAATCAATCACATTTTACCCTAAAGGGATCTTTTTTCAATTTAAATAAGCTTTAACAGAAATACGTTCAATAAGTCACTAACATTTTTTTAATCATGTGAATGCAATGTTCACATGAATTGAACATACAAATCACATGAACGGAGGTTGAACGTGAAAATACAGTTTCCAGTTGTCATCACTGATGTTCAGTGAGAGCAACAGTGGCTGCATGTTACAACTCTTTCACTATTGTAGCCCTTTTGCTCTCATACTGCTAGGTTATGTCTCATTTAGAGGGGAACTGAAGCTTTCCACTTTGCTCTTTCTATTTTTGTTAGTTTGCTCTCCACATTTTTCTCACAAGCACTGGTTAGCGTAGTCTGCTGAAGGCATCCTCCAGTGCTAACCTTACTGACATTAATGATATTGTCGTGTTTTTCCTGTCAATAATACTTAAATCTCGATCTACTTTGGTGATAAATAAGTTCCCAGAATGACAGTAGCTGGAAAAAACTTTTATCAAGCGATCCATCGATGGAACTTGCCATTTAACAGCTGTATTTGATTGAGAGGGCTACAGTTGCAGAGCCATAGCAACAGTGTGTGAGTAGCTGGGTGTCATGCTGGTATTATGGATACTTCAAAGATGCATTAAAAAATGCAATAAAAAAAATTAGGGGTGTTAATATTTTGTGTATATCACATATCATATAAATTATTTCTCATTCGTAGCTCACTCAAAATTCTGTTGAAATGGAAATTTGCAAACATTCAATTGATTCCACATTTGCTTTTGTAAGTAGAAGAGGACATATTTTATAATTATTTAAATTTGATTGAAAGTTTTTTTCCACCACATTTTGTGGAAAGAAGACAATGTTTTTTTAACATTTTTGCCACTGAAAAAAAAGCATACTTAGACCTGTGATGCACAATGTAATTCAAATACAAATGTAATTTATTACATAACTAGCTATGTAATTATTATACAAATAGACTAGCAAAATCACAGTAATAACATTTTGACTAAGGGTCAACTTCCATTTGTGGATGCAGTGCCAAACTGTTTTCATAGACAGTGGTTTTCAGAAGTGTTTCTGAGCCCATGCAGTGATTTCAACTACAGGGTTAACTTTTATTAAAGGTGTACCTATTCACAAAATACAGAATTTGGTTTGATAATATATGTTAGTGTCTTAATTCAATCAATTTTTAAATAAAGCAATGAGTGCCTGAAAATGTGCCTTGTGTTAGTATGTTAATGCTCCCATTTTGATTTTACCAGAGCATGTAACATTAAAAAAGTACATTACTTTAGAATGAGAGTTGAGTTTTGCCTGATCCATTAAGACTGATTTCTTAGCAGCACAGAAACACTAAACTAAAGCTGTGCTTTATAGTGCCCTATCTAACATACTCGCAACAAGCCAATATGTTAGCCATGAAGTAAAAGTGCGCTATGAGACAATATAACATATTACTGTACAATATGACTGATTGTAGTGTTACACCCTTATCTTTTATTCCTACCTCAGAATCTCTCGGAATTTGGATTCTGTTGGGTTGTTTCATGGACAAAACCATGGAGAAGATGGTGATAGTTAAATATTCATCATGCTTAACACATGCACAGTAGCAAGATTAGATCATTTCCACCACAAATAAAAGAGCTGGAAATCCACCAAGATAAAATACTCTCCCTTTGCAATATGTAGCGCATACCATGAGGCCTGGCAAGCCACTGAAATGAGAGATAGTAACCCAAAGCAAGCCTGCTGTGCTGTGACGGACAAAAGCCCTCTGTTGCACTCTGGGCCTTTAATATGCTTGTCTAGCTGTGGCAGGTCTGCATGGCACTGGCCCAAACTTCCTCGTCTGGCTAAAGAGTGAGCAGAGAGTCCGCTCAGTCTCCAGCAATGGGGGAGAGGGACTGTTTGCTTAGGCCCGCCTCCACTCATCAAAAAAGGTGGAAATGTGGAATTGATGACCTCATGCACAGTGTGATAGATTTATCTTACTGAAGTGTTTCCATCTCTACAGTTCTGCTCCAGCAGCCTTCCAAAGCAGCTAGTTAGCAACTTTTAAGAATGATGGTGCAGTAACGTAAATCATTTCACAAATGATAACAGTTACATGCATCACCATGTCCTCTCCACAGCTGACCTAGAGCTTGAATTACTTACCCGAACCTGTCAAAACCCACCCCAAGACACTGGGTACCGTTGAGTTTGGATGGGTGTCATGTTTAGGTTGGGTTCAAATTTCACATTCGAGTTTTCACAGCCCGCTTTCCACTTTTAACAGATTGACAGAATTTGTTGACATTGTTGACAGAATTTAGCAATCCACTAGGTCCACTAGGCCCACGCTCATGCGAAAACTGACATGCAGAAAATAAACAGCGAATCAACTCCGGAAAGTCCAGCCAAAAGGATATTTAATGAGTTTGGCCAAAAGCAGTTTTATGTTGTACGTTCAATATGTTATGCGGAATATGCTCTATGTAAAGACAGAGTTTAAGGCTGGCATTACATGTGAAGATGCTTTAGATGCTTGTAACTTTCACAAAACTAGTTTTCACTTGAGTTACATAACATAAATCCTGCAACTCAGCTGCAACAGTTGCAACCATCTCAACTTTGTGAAATGCAGATAATGCACTGGATTAAGGACAAGAAAGTAAGACACAAGACAGTTTATTTGATGGTTGAAAATGAGATCAAGCAACTGTCAAGTTGCATAGAAATTAAACTACATGCAACTCACAACATGCAACTAGTTGCCGAAAGCTTTAGGATTAAACAGGTGAAGGCTAACTTCCTGCTATATCAGCACCGCATAGCATGAAAACAGTAGTGCAGTATTGAAAGTTTATCCAGACTAAAAAACAGAGATGTTGTTCAAAAGCATTGCTTGAAGAATAAATGCATTAAAGTGGGATGTGATTTCGGACAGCTAATTATTTTATTTACCCATGATCTAATTATGGCAATTGTTGTCACTACATGGTTGTCAGGTTTTATTTGATATGCTGGGTAACAATGGTCCGGTTTGGATCAGTTTTGGGCAGAATTTTGTTATGCTTTGCTCAGCTTTGGGCTCAAAATTAACAATATGTTTTGGGTCAGGTTGGGTTCTAATAAAATTCTCTTGGGCTTAGGTCGGGTTTAAACAGAAAACGCGATGCTGTGTGCTGGGTTGGGTCTGGCTTGGACAGAAAGTTCGGCTTTGGAACAAAGTTTCAGGCCTGATTAAAGCTATAGGTTGACCAAAACCTGATGTTTATATTCCAGCCTTTGGTATATTTTACCAAACGCCAAAACTGTGAGACATTTGGAGAACATGTTACGCTAGTGTAAATGCTGTAGCCCAAGTTGAAGAAAAATATTTTGGAAGGTGCAGTGTATCAGTGCCAGACATAAGGACAAATACTGTAGTAAATGGATTGAATGCAGACCTACAGACCCTCTCCCATGAAGTAAGATTTTGCATATATGTGTGTGCATAAGACATATCTGAAAAGTTTAGCACACCTTTGCCTTGGGCTGTCCTGTCACTCTGTCAGGCCCTACAGACTCTGGGTGTTTAATGTAAATGTCTGGCTGCATGGTGCCAAGAACCAGCCCTAAAGCTTATCTGCCTTGATAATAAATAGACGTCGATCACCGTTCCAGTGTGAGAGTCATTAACACGAGACGCTGTGAAAGAAAAATGAGGTGAGTTGGGGGAGTGGGGGCACAGTGGGTTCAGGGGGCAAAGGAAATGGTGCACGTCTGGAGAGAGAGCGAGAAAGAGAGAGAAAGAAAGAAAAAAAACATGCTGCTATGCTTATTTTCCCTGCCCTCAACCTCCTCATGTGATCCAGGGGCTGAAACTGTGAAATATTGCCTATGCTGTGGAAGTGACCTTATTAAAAATGGTACACTTATGTTCTTTGATCAACAGTGTTTCAGTTTCGTGGTCTTGTGGGAAGATGCCACTCCCCCCGTGTCCATATTTGTTGAAAAAACCAAACAGTGCAGTGCATGAACACTTGAAGCTTCTTCTCTGGAGCATCTCTTTCAAAAAGCCAGAAGGCCAAGGGCAGCGTGCAGTAGGAAACTGCTCCGTATTCCCACAGTGAACTTCAAAATGACTGGCCAGTCTATCTTGAGCATGTCCATAAAGTGCTGGATGCAGAAAGGCCCAGCGTGAAACCCTAGCCGCGGGTCTGTGCAGCGCTGCACTATAGAGCACTCAGGGGACAGCTCGGCTTGCTAAAGCACTATCACAGCCAAGCCTGGCTTTACTGCCTCAGCCATCCTCGCTGCACACACAACCGGGCCGGCCCAGCACTGCCCTGCATGACATACAGCACAAATCACATTGATGAAATACACCATAAATAAAATGTGTGTGGTTGTTAAACATGTACGTCCCATCATCAAAACACAGCACCAGTGAGAACACAAAGCGAGCAAACGGTGAACCGCGCCTTTCTCACCTTCCGCCTCATCCCATAAACGCTCACATGGATGACAGCGAAGAAACACGTATGCAAGATTAGATATGATTCATTAATTGATTCAGATGCACACAATGAATAAATCATCTGACTTACATTTGGGCAAAGAGCAGGTTTATACCTTAGTTTCAGTGAATATGGCAGCACATGACAGTACTATCCCTCATGACTTTTTTATTGTAGTTTTAGTTTTCCATCAGTTAGGATCAGCAAAGAAGGCTTTCTCTTTCTAAAATACACACACAGCCACACACACACACACACACACACACACACACACACACACACACACTAGGGTCAGACTGATACATAACAAAGAATGACGGAAAGCTTCTTCCTGGTGCTACAATTGATACTATTTTATACTATTTTTAGGAATTTGTGTTTATATTAAAGCTTCAAATAACCATCACTTTTGTCACTTTTTTAAATTAATCAATTTATTGAGTATGGTGCTGTTTTGAAAAATACACTTAACTAATAGGTCAAGAAGCCTTAATTTGAAAATCTAAAATACTGAATTGCTTATGTTTACGTTTAATTTTTGTCAGGTGAAGCTGTTTCTGAATCAAAAGTATGACTGAATGCAAGAAATAAAATTAATAAATGAATAATGTTTTTCATTGTGTACTAATGTCTCTCTCTATAACGTTATATGTTATGGTTGGCAAGGAAGACTGACATATTAGTGATTTTTCGGCTGTATATTTTACAGATTTTTATCATCCCTAATGTACATTTAAAGTCATCCTCCCCTGGACAACTTGACAGCATTAGTCTGGAGCTACTTAACATTACTGAAATGTTTGTCTCTTTCATTCTGTTTTCCAACATGCAAGTGCTTACCTACTATTAGCTATAGCAGCTGCTGTGAAGTGCTACCTCTGCTTTGCATGCTGTGATTTTTTGTCTTGCTTTCTTAAATGTATCTCCCTTTGATATTGTTTAAAGTTCTGTTTGTACCACAAACCTTCCCTTGTTATGATGCAGTGCTATATTCCCCCCATAGAATGTGATTAATGTATGAACATTATGGGGCACTTTTAAAAAAAAAAGTAGACAATGCGTCAACAATAAAAAAAAAAAAACTGACAATTTTTTTTTAAATCAACATACATTTTGTTGATTAATCATTGCAGCCCTTGGGAACTGATATTCATACCTGAAAATATGAAGTAACAACTAACATTAATATCGATCAGTAAACTACTGTTTAACTAAAGCTACTGGAGTCCATAGTGATCAGGTAATATTACACCAGCTGATATTTTTAATGATCTGCATTTTTAACTCCTTAAAATTGGTATTGGTGGTCAAATTTTCATGCCGGTCAAGCCCCAACACACATACACACATACACAGGTAAGCTGGAAGCAAGCCAAATCCTTGCACTGCTTCAATGGCATCATAGCCCCGGGGCAAGCTAAACATCATATCCTCATATCAAACCCAAGAGAGCCAAATGAAGGCCAAGCAGCCACAGGACTCATCCAGGCCTGCAGCTGGGGTTAATGCTGGGCCTCACCTTCTGCAGCTTCTCATATCCTTTTCTCCTGTGTGTGCGTGTGCACGGGCAAGCTCATATGACTCCACACACACGCACTGCGGCCTTGCCAGGAGCTGTGTTTTACCTAACGCTTCGTTCCATTCCATCTCACTTTATCTGCCCAGGATGGGAGGAAGATTTCGCCGTCTTTTCTTTGCCTGGGCTGGTGGGGGATCTGTGATGCACTTCACTCTATCTGGTAATTTCTTCCAGTCGCGGTGTGAGTCTGATGCTGGGCCTGGGACGCAACCCCGGAGCCTCAGCCTTCCGGTCCGACTGCCATTAATCTCCCCGCCTCAGCCTGGCTCAGTGAGATCATCAGATGCTGCTGAGCGGCAAAGAGGAGCCACGCTTTGTGCCAGAGGGGCCTAGGGCTCTGCCAGACACCCGCCGTTCCTTTTCCATTCGCCTCTGGAGGAGGGGTAAAGTAAAGACTGCTGGAAAATTGGACTAACCCGACACTGAAATTAGCTTCTCTTTCTCTTCCTCAGCTTTCTGGCAGCGGTAGGGACTAGAAGAGTGCAACCTAATACGAACAAAGCAGTATTCACATTCAAAAACAGCACGGCTCTTACAATATATCCTCCACAGGAGTGTCTCTTTTTGGCTATGTAGCTGCGCGAGGGGTACATCTGAGACTTCTTTAGGCCATCATCATCAATCTGATATTCATGTTGTTAAATATATTTATGCTCTTGTTATACAATACAGGAATCTAATGCGTAAAGACTTTGGTTAACTACACAAACAGACTTTTATGTGAGCTAAAGTGGGCTCGGATTCAAAATCTGCTGATTGTGGGCTCGGATGGATTACCGCATGTGGAAACAAGCAGAATCGTTTCCTTATCTGTGACTTCCTGCATACGTAGAGTTCAGAAATATGAGGATACAGTGGAGAAAGAGAGTGAAGAGGCTTCAGGGAGATTGACAGTGGGATTACAGCACTGGCTGCCAGAAAGAGAAAGGCTGCAGCGAAGCACATGTGCATGCCAGTGCAGGGCGGCCACTTACTGATGAGCTGTGGCTAAGTTCAATGGTGAGTTTTTCTCTAAGCACCACCCCACCATAGAACACAGCACTCAATTCTCCCCGCCTTCATCATCGTGTGTCTGGGGGACAGATGAGATGGATTTTCTGTGGCTGCTTGATTGTGAACGGATTCCTTTTGAAGGACGACCCAGAGCACCACGGACGCACTGAGAGTGGCACAAACACAGGCTGGGACTGTAGAAGTCCTGCTCTGATACTTTTTTGTGTATTATTATTCAATTATAGTTCAGCTGAGGGTCATCTACACTCAGAGATGGTTCTTCAAGTGTTCTCCAGTAAAGGCAGTGGTTCTATTCGTGATATATAGTACCATTTTCAAAAAAGCCAAACCATAACCATATACAACACATTTTCCATCAATCTGAAGAACTATTTCACCATGCAAAGAACCATTTAAGCATGAAATGGTTCTATATAGAATCATTACCTTTACTAAAGAACCCTTGAAAAAACATCCTTTTTAAGAGTGTACAATCCTCTATCCAACAAAAAGCCATTAAATTATGAGTGTAAAGCTGTTTGCAAAAGTTTGAATGCCCCAAGCCAAATGACATATTTTGTTGACTTTTTATGTGATAATAAGTAAACACATCCTCCACAGAGAAGAAATTTCAATATGCCATTTTTTATGTCATTTAAGTTTAACATATTGGAAAAAATGAAACGTAACATATAAAATGTGCCATAGCTTTTGTACAGGCCACATTACATGTTTTATTTTTTCCACTATGTTAAATTCAGCAAATAAACAGTGATTGTGCATTAAAATAGGCATAAGTGTGCTGATGGCAGAGGTTGCGTGCGTATTTCCACTTAGAACAAAACATGTCAGTTGACTGGGGTGCCAAAACTTTTGCACACCACTGTAATCAGAGTGGGCAGTATGACAATATGTCATTGTTATTGTGATAAATTACAATATGCTTTTCCTTAGTGTAATGTAGTGGTCTTCACTACTTCTAAAACACTGAAGAACAACTGAATGTATCACGAACAGATTTAGATCAATTATAGAGAGACTGTAAACAACAAACACCAACAAGTATACAGCAGGAATGTAACAAAGTATACTGACATTGTGATACTGCAATGTAAAACTGTAACAACATCATGGAGGTGTGACTGCTGCATCATGAATAATGGATAATTAGTTAATTATGGCATCTAAGACAACTGCATTGTTTGAACACCATAGCTTAAAAATGGTCAGCACCAGTTAACACTGTAGTCCTTCTGTCTTCCAACTCTGTCATTAATAATCTGCATAACACTGATTATATTCATAAATTTTTTTTTTTAATTTTGTTCAATATCATGAGAATACTGAATCATGAACCCAGTACTGTGAATCGAATCGAGTAATGGGCTGAATACTGCATGAAGTGGATAGTAACAAGTAGTCATCTCATTTTATTCATTTATTTTTACTGTTTTATTTTTTCCTTTTTTCCTTCTTAAATAGTTTGATTAATAATCATTCTATAGGCTTGTTATATTTTTGCCTGCTTGCTCAAGTTCAAGCATTAATCTTAAGTATTTAATTTGCAGACTGTTTGATTTTCCTTGCTGTTTCTTCACAAAGGACCCATATCATGGAAAAACAAATTTCCACTCACTTCCTTGTCAATACAGTCCATATGGAAACTAAGCTGAAAAAAAAGTGACAGTGATGACAATGTAAAAAAAAAAAAGGAATTAGAACTTTAAAACAAAGCATTTCTTGGGGGTTTTAATTGACTATTAATAGCTAATGTCAATTTGAGACATGCCCTTCCTCCAGGTAATATGAGATCAATTTGGGTTTTAAAATCAGTGTACCTTTAATTTGTTTTAAATAAAAAAAGGATAACAGGCTGCAATGTACGTGCTCAATTAGGCCGTTTAGTAGAAATACAGCAAATAAATCACTTTGTCAATCAATGTTCTCAATAATTAAATGCTGGGCAATAGGTTTTCTGTTTGGAGGCTGTCGATACGAATGAAATTTATAACTATGCTGAAACAGGAAGTCAATTTTTACGGCAATTCAATTTTCGACTGGAAAGCGTATAATTTGAATATGGCCATAAGGGGGAGATTAGAGGCCTGTGAGTCTATTTCTTTTTTTCCTGCCAGCATGATCGATAAATTAAGGTAAAAGTATTGGATCCCCGGCAGACATACGCTCTGAGTGAGTCCTTCTGTGTATTCAGGGGTTATTCTTTACAAAACCAATACACAGCGCTCTAATATGATTGTGTGTGTATTATTTTACAATTTACAGGTGAATGTACTGTATGAGATACACTTGGCTCAGCTCACTAGCACATCTAGGCTGGAGATTCCTCTAGGGCTGCGTGTCCCTCTGGACACAGCTGAATACAATCACACTCCTCTGGATTTCTAGCCCTGGGCTATTTACACATTTTCAGCAGGATGGAAAAAGAGCTTTCAAATCACGCTTATGCCCAAATGAATGTCCATTTCCACAGTCTAAAATCAAATGTGACGTGAAGAGACTGCTTTATCCGCATGTATCTTTCCCTGTGCAGTGATGATCTGGTGAGCTAGTGGATTGTACGTGATGACAGAGGTTTGAATAACTGCAAGTACTTGAGCTAAAGCAAATAATCTGAACAAACAAAAATATGCAATGAAGCTGTCAGAGCAGGGATACAGACACAGCTCTGTGTAAGTCACCCAGTTATCATAACACTACACCTCTTCAAATAGACATCCCTAGAGGAGCAGACAGAGAGAGAAGACTAAAACATCCTTACTCAGAGCAGTGTAAATCACACCTGCATCGTAGGGATTCAGAAAATTCATAGCCCCATTTATTATGATACAATATACAATTCAATCCATTTTTTTGAGAAAAAGTAGAGCCAAAAATGTTTTTAGTTTGTGTTTTCAATTTATTAGAACATTCAACAGTAGAGAAATTCAACATTTGAGACTTATAAATCCATTCAGACTAGTTTATTGTCAGGATATGTACATAGAAAACAAAAGCCCAAAAGCTATATTCTACAGTGTAACAAAAGCAAATACAGTGAGAGAAAGAAAAAAGGGAATATACTGTGTCAACAAGTACAGCCCTGAGCCATTCAAAAAGCATCGCTCTGGACTGTTCAACAAGCACAACTTTGAACTATTCAGCACGCACAGCTCTGAACTATTCAGCATGCACAGCTCTGGACTGTTCAGCATGCACAGCTCTGAACTATTCAGAATGCACAGCTCTGGACTGTTCAGCATGCACAGCTCTGGACTGTTCAGCATGCACAGCTCTGGACTGTTCAGCATGCACAGCTCTGGACTGTTCAATAAGCACAGCTCTGGACTGTTAAACAAGCACAGCTCTGGACTGTTAAACAAGCACAGCTCTGGACTGTTAAACAAGCTCAGGTCTGGACTGTTAAACAAGCTCAGGTCTGGACTGTGCAATGACAACAGCTCTGAACTGTTGAACAAGCACAGCTATGAAATGTTGAACAAGCAAAGCTTTGAACAGTTCAACAAGCACAGCTCTGGGGTTGAACAAGTACAGTTCAACTGTTTCTTCTATTTCTACTGATTGACGAGAAAGATGATGTCTACACAGATGAGTGGACATGTTTTTGCTATCTTCTAATATGCTAAACATGAGATAATGCACTAGTCATGAGCTAATATGCTAACAAAAAAAAGTCTGCTTACAAGGAGCCCCCAACCCATAACCAAAAAAACCCCCAAGACAAAAATGACAATATTTTGTCCCAGCAGTGACGATCATTACTATTTGTTTGATGCCCAAGAGAGCCTTATCTCAAACAATACAGTATGATCCAATGTACTGTTACACCTCTCATGCACTGCTGGTCACTCTGCTCTCTTAGCTACTACTACCCACTAGTGTGTGTGTCCAGCCAGAAGAGTTCTAAAGAGACAAGAAGGCATCAGCCACATGCAGCCTCCACATTTACAACATGAAAGCAAAAGCAAAAGCAAACACACTGGTCATTCAGTCAAGTCAAAGAAGAGTTAACCAGCAAAGGTCTGCTTCTGGGATTCCATTTCGATTCTCCTATCGGTAGAGCAGGCCAGCAGGAGAAGAAAGAGCTGTTGATGGAATGCAGCCATTTTGTTGACCTTGTGGCCCTCCCTCGGAGCAAGGCCGGAGACAGGTAGATATATGGCCAGTTTGTTATTGTGAATTCCAGATCCTGTGATTATCTCGGACTCCGCTTCTGGAGTTTTTTAATCTCAGATTCCTGAGCCGGTTCACCCAGGGTGCCGCCGCTGCCTCTCGCTCACCTTTCCCTGACCCGCGCTCCTTTTTTTTCACCCTCCTGCGCAAAAAAAAGAGAAAGAGGAAAAAACTACACCTTACAGATTCCAGGGCCAGGCTCGAGTTTCGTTTTAATGTCCGTTTACATGTGGGCTGGTTGGCGGGGGAGTAGGAGGGGGTTAAGGGGGGGTTCCCCTCACAGCCATTAGTTTTACAGACGAGCACTGATGTCACGGGCCTAGCCGTCGTCGGCTGGCTGACGAGAAGCAGCGGTGCGGCCGGTGCTAGGGAATTTATTTTCCCTGTTGACCAAGGCATCAAAACTTTCAAGCTCTCGGAGAGCCTGATGGACAAGACAAACACGAAGCGCTCGGATAGCCACGCTGAAATGTGGCCAGCATCTAGACAAAAGGAATCACGTTTCTGAGCCGTGCTCAAACAGCAGAGGCCTGATTGAAACCAGATAAGGATAAAATGGAACTGTTGCGAGGAGTAATGAGATTCTCCGAGTGTATGTTTGGATTAGGTGATTACAGACCCCCCCCCCTCACTCTCTCTCCCTCTTTCTCTCTCTCTCTTCCTTCTTCCTCTCTCTCTCTATCCTCAAGCACCAGGCCATAGGCTAAGAGTTCAGCACTGGTAAAATACAACACGGTACTTTTACAGCGAGTCGTAGCCGAACAAAAGGAAAATGGGTTATGAAAATAGACACAGCTGGCAAGATGCAAACAATAGGCCAGCTGTTTCTTTTTTGGGGTAATGGTCTTCAGATCCTACCAGACCTGACGAGGTCAGCAGAGTTACTGCGCTCATAAAAGTGCAGGCAAGATTAAAAGAAAAGAACATTTCAATAACAGAGGCAGAGGTCAAAACGGCACCTGCTTTTACAGTAGGTCTACACTTTTGCATACCGTCTCTCTCAAGACCCCTCTGACATGGCATCGTGGTTCTGAGGTACTAATAAACACAAATAGACTGTTTTAGTCATTAACAAACAACTCGTATCCGTATCTCTATGAAGTAAAGAGATGACAGAGGAAGATGTGCGCACGTGCGGATAGAAAATGTCAGAAAAGTTCAGCTTTTGGTACTTTTGCACAGAATGTGAATATATAAACTACTAAAGAAGTCAAAAGGCATCATATCTTCAACAGTGAACTTCCTTTCCTCAAACTACACAAAGCGAGATTTGCGTCCTCATTTAATGCGGCTCTTTCATTGCAGGGTTAAAATCTGAGATGAGACAAAATGAATTAATTCGTTGCTCATTCGGAATTATCATTTCAAAGTTTATCAGCGCATGGCGGGCATGACACATTTTCACAACTTAGTGTGGTTTTTACATAATATTTCCTTTCGGGCATTAGCCAGACATCCAGAGAAATATATTGACATGTGTTTAAAGTTTGTTGGCATATGTATGCAGAGAGCTGTGGAATGCATAATTTAGCACTGCCTCCACTCCTTAACTGCAGGGCCAACACTGGGAGCTAGGCTTGCAGCACACTTCAATAACCACACGTGCGTGCATTGTTCCTTTGAAAAGTTTGTCAGTGTGACAGCGTCACTGGGGTTTTTGACACCGTCTGTCATGCTGAAGATCACGCCTGCTTCTGTCGCCGTCAGCTCTTATCACCACTCATTTCTTAAGTTTGCGCTTGCAAATATTCCGCCAAATATTACTATTCCCCCCTCTCCGTCTGGGGGGGAGAAAATATGAAAGTGTGCAATAATCTCTCTCTCACAGTTTTATCTGGGAGCCATCCTTCATCCGAGTGCTCAACATTCAGGATTTTCATCAGTCACTCAAATGAAAAAGAAGGATATTAATGTTTTGATGCTCATCTTCTTGAATATGAAGCAGCACGACAACCTTACCGCTTACTGATTCTTTTAATATTTCCCAGAATTATTTCATTTCACCTCGGGTTAAATGGTAGTGTCAAAAATGACTGCATGTGAATTTTTGCCGCGCGCCGCAAACAATGGCGAGGGGTTGCGGGGGAGGCTTACATGTGCGCTTTAATTGCATTACAAGACAAACATTTAGGAGCATAATACAAAATCGCGGAGGCACGATTTTACAGAGCACCCTTGCACAAAAAACAGCGCCTCAGATCAATTTTGGCATATCCATCACAATGCCCTATCAGCGAGGTGCAGAGTAACCTGATTTAAGGCTGACTTATTGGATTTGTGGGAGGGACACAGTGGGGTGGAGGGCTCCCAGACAAAAAACAAAAGCCCCGCTTTAATCGCTCGCCTGTGCCATGACAGTGCTTAGAAAAGCCAGTCATGAAACGGCTCCTTGACGAGAAAATGATTGCGCGATCCGCAAGTAACTGCCTGCCACCGGCGATGTTCTCCCTCCGACTCAGCTTGTCAGGTGTAATCATTTTGTTCAGCTTAATGTTTTATGCAAATGCACTGGGGGTAGGGTTAGGGTGCTGCTGGGTTGGGGAGGGAAGAGGAGGGGGGTAAGGAAGGGGAGGGGGGGGGTTGTTGTGCCTCACAAGGGTGTGTTGTTTTCTCAAGTGCTCTGAAAATATTTGCACTCCTCTGAACGTTGCCTGCGTTGCCCTGATTATTTCCTGTTTGCATCAGGGGTTTTGTCTTTGCTGCCTGCGTGTGTCTCTGGTGGAGATCACAGGGGCGTGTGGCACATCATACGGATGCCTGCAGTGCTCTACTGAGCTGGGGCTTCCTCATCTTGCTGAAGATAGAACAGAGCA
>JAILXH010246406.1:235-18910 GCA_023558415.1 Piaractus mesopotamicus
GCATATATGATAATAAAGTGTTCAGGACCTGCAAATTCACCAGCCATTTTTCACAGGTGACGTTAACAGTCTAAGCAACCGTTCTGGTGCCGGCGAGCGCTTTACAGTCCACTACCTGGCTCGACTCTCGGGGGCATGGAGAGGCTTGTATATCCCTTTCCTTTTTGTCTCCTCTTACCTCTCTCTCTCTTTCCAATACAGTCTCACACGTTCCCTCCTCAGCCTCCATTTATAGAAGCTGTCTGTGGGCCAAGGTATATTTTTCATAAGGAAATCTTTCATTTCCATCTTTCCATAGGGTTCCCACAGCACCCCGCACCCCGACGCTATTTTAATGGAAGCGTCTGGCTCGGGCTGAGCAGACATGCGTCTTCCTCTCCCTCTGTCACCCTATGCGATTTACATCTTTCTGCGCTGTTGTGTTTGGCACCCAAGCACAGACGCTCCATAGGCCTCGCGGAGACTCAAAAGAGCCACTCGGAGCACATCGAGAGATAAAAGAGGAGTTATTCCTGTTTTCAAAGCAGCGGAACACATTCAGACACTTTGTCTTTGCCATAAAGTCCCTCAAAGTCGATTTGGCATTTTCATTCATTTCAGTGCCCTCCCTCTTATGTAAATTAGGTGGAGCTGTTGCTCTTATTGTACCTTTGTACTGAAAAAATGTTTCTTTATCCTGCGATGCACTAACACTTAATCAAGCTAGGATTAAACTGTTGTCGTTTAGGTTATGAATGGGGTAGAGCTTCATTGAGCACCATAAACCAGAAAGTGAAATTAAACTTGCTCAAACAGTTTGGCTTTTTATGGTGTCCTATTGCCTTATCATGCTTTTTCAGCCACTTTTCTAGTAAATTTTCCATCTTTTTAGGAAAAAGTAATATTCTGTTTTGTCCCCTTAACTGGTGGAATGGGTGACTATCTAGATTTTTTGAGGTAATGGCCCAGTCTATCAGTTTGAGATGAATAGAACATTATTTTTTCATTCAGATATGTAAAATGTACAAGAAAAGTAACCATTTTGGACCAAAGGCTTGAAAAAGTACAAATGACGTGTTTTTTCCAAAATCCCAAACAATCATAATTTTATTCATATTAATCCCTTAAAATACCAGGCTTATTGCCTATTAAGACATATTATTTATCAACTACTGGGACATCAGTGCAAACTGGTTGAGCTATTCCTAGGTTATAAAACTTTGGGCCCACTGGAGGGCCCTGGCCATTTAAAGGGTTAAAGATATAAAACATAAATGTAATGACATTTTTAAATGTTGGTTGGATAGGCAGCGGCACAAAGTGGCCTGACACCAAATGTGAGCTATTTTTGTTTTACAGAAAACAATGTGTGGCCAGTTTCCTTTTTGTACTTTTTTGGACATAAATGGGTTAAGAATCTATGTATTTTGCCTTCTACTGGTTGCACAGCTTTTCAAAGTCATTCCTGATAAGAGTGTCTGCCAAATGATTAAATATAAACTGAGCAAGCAAAAAGTCAGATAAATCAACACTGGGTGTATCTTGGGTTTGCATTTATGTACATTCAAACCTCAAAGTTTATGAGATTAACATGAATGAGGATGCTGTTGTGCAAGACATGTTTTTGGACTGGAGCTGACTCACTCCTACTGAGTTGAAGAAGAATTTCATCAATTTTTCAAAAACTTCTGCATAATTCAGTCGTTGAGATTAAACAAAGGCATTCAGAGTGGTCTGATGGTTCAAATGGTTCATTGTAGAGAAACTTACCAGCTCAGATTTCTTTACAGTGGTGGTGATAAGAACCAACAACACAAACACAGGCATTTTATTTATTATCTAAAATGACCAGTAAACTTACACGTGTCTTCTGAGTTTTTATATGTAATGTTGATGGTAAAATAGCGGTAACTTAATAGTGGTAAGCTTTGTGTAATAACTTTCTATGAGGGAGCTTTTAGGCAATGTTCAGACTGACAGCCCAAATCTGATTTTTGGCATATCCAGACTGTATCCAGATTGATTTTTGATAGTCTTAACAGCAGAAATACACTTAAAATAAATTTTTCGCAAATCAGATCCAAACCACATCTGAAGGTGGTTTGAAATGCAATTCCTGTCAGATGTTTACAGACGCATCTCAGTCTTTTGCATTACTTGCAATGTAACAAAAAAAAACGACAATGTCAAATCCGGAGTGACAGAAGTTCTAGGATTCAAGAAGAGCTCCAAAGATTCATGCTTATGCCAGAGAATTCTGAAGAGTTTGGAGATGCGAGATCCTGCACCTCCATCTCTCCTGCAATCCACATCTCCAGTGTAGCTATGTGGTTACTGATGCCTACGTTGTTACCACAGCAACCCATGTGGACAGGTTGGTAATGCCTGGATATACAAACCTGATCTGATCACTTGCAAGTAGCAGTGCGGACAGTCATCTCAAAAGATCTGATTTGAGAAACAAATCCAGTCTGAACACAGCTATAGAGACCATTAACACTTCAGACATCTAGTTCCTATCACCACCACTGTGAACAACTCCGACTCAATAAGCTTCCCTAGAACAGAGCATTTCACACCAAACCACTCTGAATGACTGATCAGATCTAAAGAAGAAAGTGATGAAATTCCACTTAAATGAAAGGGCAAACTTTTTGCTAAAAGTATAAGAACTTGCAGAACTCTACGGCATAAACATTTGCACCAACACCCACCTTACCTTTTCAGCCACCAGCTTCCTGGATAAATTTCTTTCTCTGGTCTGCAGATATGACCCAAGTTCAGCATCATTTGTTTCTCATTTCTGTGGAGACGGGAATAATGTCTTCAGTCATTACTGCTGTGGCAGCTTTGTCTCTGTTCCAAAACTTTTAAACACTGAAGCTTATTCATAGTGATACTTTTGACTTCTGCAGCGCTGATAGGAAAGTACAGTTTGACCAATGAAAAGCAAAAGCTGAAATATTAAGTTATCTCTTCCTCCAGAGGAATTATTTGTTCTCCTACCAGACCTGCATTTTCTCGGCCAAGCAATGCAACACAATATTTGTTTTAAAAATATGAAATGTGCTTTGGACGTCGAGAAGCGCGATATCAAAAATAACAGAATTTGCTTCCATGGCGGATAAATTTTTCAATTGCAACACGGTGTTGGTTCAGAACCGAAGGTGTTAGGTTGTATAAGCAAGGAGCTGACACCCAGACCAAGATCTGTAGGTGTTTATACGGTTGCCACACACATACATGTTCAGAAGCGCTTGCCAAAAGTTTACCATGGATTAAACTTTAGGTGCCGGGTAAAACGCACAACTGAAGCTCGCTGACTTCTTTGACATTTGAGTGAGGCTTTGAGAAGCGCAGCAGAGGGTGATCGCCAAGTCATGCAAAAATATGGCTTTGTGAGCAAACATCTAGGAGGCGCGATGCTTTTCTGCACCTCGCCGGGCCCGCAGCCATCCCTGGAAGCCATTTATAAAGGCAGCTGCCACTGTCAGTTCGATGGGGAGTTTTTGAAAGAACCCAAATGTTCTAATCTCTACCCACCGCATAGTTTCCATCTGGGTGTGCTGCGCTTTTTGTGTGGGGCTCCCCGAATTCCGTTCACGGAGGCCGGTGGCTAAATCAATTTAGCCTTTCTCTGTAAAGAGAGAGAAAAGAATCAATTACCCTTGTGATGGGTGATGTCTGGCACAGGCTGAGCTGACAGGAGGACCCCCTTTCTCTTTTTTTTTTTTTCAAAACAACAAAGGAAGATGGCAAATCCAGAGGGAGCCATGAATGGCTTTTGCGCTAAGCTCCGCGACGAGGCTATAGATGTTGTCTGGGTGGGTTCAAGGTGGGGCACCCCTGCCATACGAGGCGATAAATCTCCTCCACGCGCATAGCTGGTTTATAGGCCTTCGCGATCTTTGGCCTGGTGCCCTCAGTCATTCGGAAGTTCTGTGCACGTTCCACGACGGCAATATCCAGCTTTTGAGCCAAACAATGAGAACCCCATTTGGCTTTCTTGGTCTGGGCTGCCAGATGCCTATCATGCCAATCAAACATGCTCTTACAACCCCAAAACACATATGCTGGAAGGGCTAGCTACCCGTGGTGGACCACCTGTGAGCTCGCCTTGCTGCGCAAGGTGTGCTGACACACTGGTATAAAAGGATAATTGCCTGATATCTGAACTTCAAGGATAATTGCTTCGTATCTAGGCTGCTCGCTTGGTTGCAGCTAAATGTTCTCCTTTATTGACAGTGACAGGCTCTGGCTTCGCTTTCCAGCAAAAAAACTGTGCAGAGCACGTACAGCTTTAGGTGTAGGGCCGGGAGAGAGCTACAACAGTGCCTTGTTATGGATCAGCCTTGAAGGATACAACAGAGGAACACATTAACCTTTCCTTCGCATTCCAGTTCCAGTTTTTCCATCGCAGCCTTGCCAACAGTTCAATCACTGTATTACAATGCTGCAGTAGTCTCGGCAAGCGGCGGTTATGACTGAAACAGTAAAAACAGCAACAAGATGCAAAGAGACAGACATGCAAAGCACAAGCTGATAAACTAAGCTGCTTTGGAGAAATCCTATTCATTCATGTGCGTTAATCATTTACTTAGCTTTCAAGGCTAACCATAACAAAGGCAGGCTCCTTGCCAGAGGGAAAAAGCGGAGGAAAAAGCTGCCTTGCAATTTGACGTAACCAAACGCGTAAGCAGACCACCTGTGGACCAACAAATATGGAAACAACTGAAGACACAACATGTTTTACAACCCCAGTTCACTGTGCTGTATGTGGCAGCAGGGCCTGAAAAATGAAAACAACACAGAAGGGATGGGGTATGAAGTGAAAGCAGATGAGTCGGGCCTGTTTTTCACGTCAATTCCACCGCTGGTGTCTGCATGCAGCTCCAGCTGGGTTTGGTCCAGGCCTGCTAAATAACAGACCACTTGACCTTCGTCACGTAGTTCGGGTTGGTTTTAAATGACAAAACTAATGGCAGGTTAGCACAGGATAAAGTTGGAAAGATTGGGAATGGTATTTGAGGGATACCTACGTGAGTTGTGAAGAAGCATTGGATGTTGTATTTTTAAAGCAATGCATGAACATGCCATTATTCACAAGACAACAATATGTTTTGTGAAGTGAATTACATTGTATTGACATGAGAGCCCAGTAAGGCAGTGTTCGTAAGGCTACATAAGCTTGTCATGACAAGAGACATAAATCTACACTGTAAAACATTTTGCAACTTTTAAACTTAAAAAGAAAGTATCTTTTCATCAAACTTGTAGTATTAAATTAACAGAAGAATAATTGTGTTTTGCATTTGTTAACTTTCAATGATAGTTCAATGATAGAAGTTCAATGATATAAACAAGTCAAATTTAAGTTTAAATACTGCATAATTTTTACAGTATACATAAATATTTCTAAAGGCTTATTTTTAATAGTCGTCAGTCATAAAGGTTGCTTTTGTCAACAGTGATGTCAAGTTGGCTTAATATGTTTTCTTTTTTCTGACATGAGTTTATCAGGACAATTTTTGGGCTAAATGACATAGCAAATAGCTTGGTATACATCACTGTGACATAATTCTCATGTAGCATAACTATTATAAATGGTAAAATTGAACTTAGTTTGCCTAAGGCCCACAGGCAGTGCTCACTTTTGCTCAACTAACCAGCTATTATCAGAATTATGGTGCTGTGACATACACTGAGCTACAATGTGCATGTCATTTCACCCCAGAAAGTGTCATGACAACCTAATGTCAGAAAGAAATCAATGTCACCTGACTTAGATGTTATGTCAACTAGACATCAAAGCCGGCCAATGCAACCGGAATGACATATGATGCCTATTGGTTTATAAACCAATAAACAAAGACTTATTTGTTTTCACTGTGTTTTTGTTGTTCCGTTTATACTTGAATGTTTCCCTGTATTGTCCTCTTGTTTAATGTGTTGATGTTTAATGTGTTGATCTTCTTTGATTGTAAAGCACCCTTGAGCACGGGAAAGGCGCTATATAAATAAAAGTGATGATGATAAATGTTTGTAAATGTACCAAATAAAGTGACAGATGTTTTTTTCCATTTATAACATTGTTCTGAAGCATCATTCACAAGAAGTCAAACTTAAAAGGCCTAGTCAAGAACTCCATGTATTGGTTCTATGGAAGACTTTGTTGCCCTCTACAACAATCCTGTACTGAAAAGCATTGTGAGTTACAGTTGTGCTACATGATTTAATGAACAATTTAGTGCTTTAACTCAAATAGAAATACTTAGGATTGATATATGCTGTTTTTAACTAGGCCTCTGTCTCAATAATACAATTACCTGGAAATGATGCTTCTGTTACGGACAATGACGTATTACTTAAATATGTGTTTTGTTTTGTTTTTTTTTTTCTCTCGAGTACGCTTCCGCTTTCTTCCATTCTCTCGCTCTCCGGTCTCTAACAGTCTTCAGGTGTTGCTGCTGATGGAAGCACGATGGCGTGCTCTGATTGGCTGAGCTGATATAAGGGGAATGGCTTATAAGCATGGTGACCGGCTACCTTGAGGCTCCTCCTCCCTCCCTTTTGATGTTTCTGCCTGACCTGCCCAAAACATACTTCATGCAAGGACGCGAACGCAGATGCTTCAAGCTACGCAGTCGGGGTTTTACACGTAGTTCAAAAACATGTCACAATGCATTTCATAATGCAACGCAGACACAAGCTTCATTCTGAGCGTTTACAGCAAGGGGCGCTATAACAACAGCCAAGCCTGTCTGACTGCCTTTCTCAACTTTCTCAACTCAAAGATGGCTTACATAAACATTAAAAATATGATGCATTATCGCTTTTCCATTCCAACAGAAGAGGTAAAGCAGCTCACTCTCCATTACTTGTCCACGTTTATCTGTTGAGGCTGCTGGAATAACAATAGATCCCTGTCTGATTTGTCTCTATCACCCCCTTCAGTACTGAGTGTTTTAACCGCTACAGCAATGTAGGAATGCACAGTGAGTTTGCACAGAAGGACCGAGTGTTTGCAATGCGTTGGCTGAACACTGTCATTTGCGTTTGCCTACTTGCGTTGTGTTTCTGGCCTAAGAGATTGTAACATGGAGTTGTTGGGCCTATTCTCCGTGTGGTTGCTGGTCTACTGTGATGTTTATAATGGTATGAGTCTTATGCTAAAAAACACAAATTTCTAGATCAGAAGACATAATTTTTTTTTTGTGTGTGTGTTACGGCCTACCCTAGAGGGGTCATAACACTTCATAACACTGTTATAAAAAGTTAACTTTAATGTTTAACTTTTTATGTCAATCCAATGTAATTTACTTCAAAAAACATCTGAGGTCATCTTACAATTACTGGCATGAGCTGTTAGGAAGCTTTATAAACAAATTATGTATTCAATGCTTGTACATGTGTTATGACGTCCCTTGTTAGGTGGCCTCCAAATAAATAGTTACTAAATATACATATGCATACAGAAATTGTAAAATTGTAAAAAGTATAAATTGTAAAATTAGAAGTTCCTTGTCCATATTTCTATTTGAGTGCAAAAGTGCATTACTTTCAAAAATACTTGCATCTGTGAGTTATAGATATGTTATGTAATACTTTTTGATAAACAATTTCTATTAGTGAGACCTGTGTTAGTTGTTCCTGCCTCCAGCTACACAGGCCTCCTTAATTTGTAGAAATATACAGAACTGATATTCAGTGTTCATTACAGTACAAGTACCATCACTTGGGAATGATGCTACATAACAGTGCTTATAAGTAGAGCAAATGTCCATCACTATAGTTTAAGGCATCTTATGTCAACTCAATGTAATTCACTTAGTAAAACATCTCAGGTCAACTTGCAATAGCATAAACTGTTCGTAAATACTCAGGTAGTGCGATATAAATATGTTGTTCAATGCTTATGCATGTATCATGAAATGTAGATGATTTTCAAATAAAGTGTTACTGAAACATAATGTGCTTTTTTTTTTCTCCAGACTAATGATATAAGATGCCTGGACTGGCCAAAACAACCCCTGATTTCCTTTACTGTGGCCTATTGGATTTGGGATGTCTTCATATAACCTTTTCAATCACTCAGAATCTACAGGAGGCTGTGAAGGATTGGGCTGTAACTGTAGCTTGCAGACATTTCAGTAATGAAGTTCATATGCAATGCCTGAATTCATCAGTTAGCAAAGACAAGAAAAGCTAGAATAAGCAATCAATCAATGTGAGGCACAACAAATATCTCGGGAGTGCTGTTAATTCTGACATCAAAAAAAAAGCTCTATGCTCTCTCAGTGGAAACTTTCAGGCCTTCACGTTAGGTATTGTTTTCCATCTGCATGTCTCCATGTGCCAAAAAGGTGTTTTTGTTAGTATTGTTATTCTTTTTGTTTGTTGAATCCCCTTTTCCTGGTTCACTGTTTTGGGAGACTGATTGAATGTGAAGTGATTTCCTTTATCAGGCAGAGCAAGAAGAAAAAGAAAAAGAAGAAGAAGAAGAAGATGAAGAAGGATAGCCTTTGAGCTTTCTAGACAGTTCACAAGTTAGGGCTTCTTATGACATGACAAATGTAAAGCCTGCCCCCTCCCAGCTAAAGACTAGGTTCCTCTGGCTGGAACATGGCAGCCCTCCCTGCAGTCTCGTGGGGAAAGGAAAGGAAAGGTGAGGAAAGTACAGCGCTCTGTTGGAGATGGGACCTTCACATGCACTGCGCTGAGTTTGCCAAGTTTTACAAGCCTCTGTGAGCACTCAGAGTGTGTCTGACATGAACCTGGGATCGCTTAGCAGGCCTAAGAGCAGGGTGCTCTATAAATCTCCGCCACTTTTTTCCGTGGTGCTGGCAAAGAAACTTAAGCTACCATGTGAACGCTCATCTGAGTGTGCCTGATTGTCTTTGTAAGAGAGATAGAAGATAAATGCTCATAAGCTCAGATCAAGGCTGACCACAGTATGGCACAAGAGCCAAAGGTAAGGAACCCTAACTCCGCCCCCTCACCCAGTGAGAGAATAAACATATGCTATATGGTCAGAAATATGTGGACACCCCTTATAATTATTGAGTTCAGGAGTCTCATCCACACACATTGCTAACAAGTGTATATAATCAAGCGCATAGCCATGCAATCTCCATAGACAAACACTGCCAGGAGAATGAGTCGTACTGAAAAGCTCAGTGACTTTAAATGTCATAGGATGCCACTTTGCCTCAAGTCAGTTCATGAAATTTCTATCCTGCTAGATCTGCCCCTGTCAACTGTAAGTGCTATTTGTGAAATGGAAGCATCTAGGAGCAACAACAGCTCAGCTACGAAAACATAGGACACTGAAACTCAAACAATGGAGACACCGAGTACAGAAGCACATCCTCTGTCCTCTGTTGCATCTCTCACTACTTAGTTCCAAACTGGCCCTGGAAGCAACATCAGCACAAGAACTGTGCAGCAAAAGCTTCATTAAAAATGGGTTTCCAAGGCTGAGCAGCTGCACACAACCCTAAGATCACTGTATGCAATGCCAAGCATCAGCTGGAATGGTGTAAAGCACACCGCCACTGGACTGGAGGAGTGGAAATGTGTTTTATGGAGTGTGATGAGTCATGCTTCACTATCTGGCGGTCTGATGGACAAATCTGGATTTGGCAGATGCCAGGAAAACACTACCTACTGGACCACATAGCAACAGTAACACATGGCAACAGTAAAGTTTGGTGGAGGAGGGATAATGGTCAGGGGCTGTTTGTAAGGGTTTGGGGCCCTTAGTTCCAGTGAAGGTTAGTGTTAATGCTACAGCATACAAAGACATTTTAGACAATTATGCTTCCAATGTTATGGTATGTGGAAGACCCTTTCCTGTTCCAGCCTGACTGTGCCCCTGTTCCAAAGCTAGGTCCCTAAAAACATGGTTTAACCAATTTGGTGTGGAGGAACTCCAGCGGTCTCCACAGAGCCCTGACCTCAGCTTCACTAAACACCTTTGGGACAAATTGGTATGTTGATTTCAAGCCAGACCTGCTTGTCCAATCTCAGTGCCTGAACTCACAAATGTTCTTTTGAAGAAATGGGCACAAATTCCCACACACTTAAAAAAAAAAAAAAAAAAAAGCCTTCCCAGAAGAGTGGAGGTTGTCATAGCTACAAAGGTGGGCGACTCCATATTAATGCCCATGGTTTTGGAATGGGATTTTCAACAAGCTCATATCAGTGTGATGGTCAGGTGTCCGCATGTCTTTTGGCCATATAGTGCATATTCATACCATAATATAAATAATTACATTCTATGTTTCCCTTTCAAATTTGTAATTAAGGGTAAGTTTGGGCACCCATGGCTTAGATAGATGCTATCAAGTCAAGTGGTCTTTATCGTCATTCCTTAATACAATTTGTGTACATTCGATCATTCCTCAGGCCCAATGGTGCAACACACAAAGGCATCTAACAGATGGCAGGAGGGTGAGAAGTACATAAGACATGTTGGAAGCGTCGACCACTGTGGGCCTTGTGGATGCAGCTCTTGTGGTAGGAGGTGTTGATGGTGGATAAAGACACACTGATGATCTTACTCAGCTGTTTTCACAATCTGCTGTATGGCTCTGCGGTCCATGGCGATGCAGTTCCCATACCAGACAGTAAGTCAAGACATTCTCTATTGTCCCTGTGTAGAATGTAGTGAGGATGGAAGAAGGGGTAGATTTGCTCTCTTCATCCTTCTCAGGGAGTGAGGTGATTGATTTACAGTAGAGAATGATCACCACAAGTCCTCCTGAAGTCAAAAAGAGATAGATTGCTGTCTGTGGACCAATCTGCAAGTCACTCTACATCCTCCCTGTATGCTGACTCATCACTGTTGCAGTATCATCAGCAAACCTGAGAATGTGATTTGAGCTATGCTTTGCAGCGTGAGTAGTAGGGGACTGAGACTTGGGGAGCTCCTGTGTTCAGTGTGGTAGTGCTGGAGGTGGTCTTGCCAGACTGAGGTCTTCCGGTCAGAAAGTCCAGAATCTACTTGCATAGCGAGGTATTCAGGCCCAGCAAGCTTAGACTTACGTTTAATAGCTGTGGTATGATTGTGCTGAATTTTCTTTCCAGGTTGGTCAATGAGAGATGAATGGCAGAGGACATGGCATCCTCTAAACAATGTAATGTGAAAGTGTCAGTGTCCTGCTTTTCTGAAGGCAAATGCTAAGATATGTTGGTAAGACGTTACTTGAACCCTGTTATATAACATTGACATAACCATGCCATAAATGTCATATGATGTCATGAGTTGTCATGACAGATTACTCAAATTCTGTGGTCATTGGTGCTTTCCATTCATACATCAAACAGGAATAAACTAAAAATATTCCAGAAATTCAGTGTCCATATCAACAGCAAGCCACACTGAAGTCCTCTCTCGGTGATCACACTGCAAGTCATACATTTAACATCTTAGTAAAAAGCCTGACATGCTGTACATCTGTTGGCTAAATTCCAGGGCAATCAAACATTTTGCATAATTTAATTGTTAAGATGTAAAGAAAGTAATTCAGAGTGGTTTGTAAAGGTTTCTGAAATGCTCATTCTAGAGAAATTACAGAGTCAGAATTGTAGTGATGCTTATAGGAACCAGACTTCTGAAGCATTTAATGCCTCTAAAAAGCCCTATTCAGGTTGGTTTAGTTTACCAGGGTGACAGCTGTAATAATTATATACACATCTACTCTGGATGGCAATAAAATCCCACATGTGAGTGAACTTCTAGTGGGTTGTATTTTCCATAAACCCAGATGTTTGTGTCACATGTGGTTATATGATCCTAGAAAAATAAAAGTTGACGCTTGTGAATATAAAGTAATGCTTTATACCTGCAGATGTCAACATAATCACCCCTTTATCAGCCTGAGGGATCTCACTTTTCTGACTGGCATTATTCTCTTTCTCCTTCAGCTAATGCTCTTCCAGTGTAGAGAGAATGGAAATGAGGTTTTACCACATAAACCAAGTAAATGGTGCAGAGATTCTTCATTATTTGACACAAAATGGCCAAAAGCATGTGATCACCTCACTTTCACACCTATATTAGCTTGTCGGAAGGCTCGAGCATGGCTGTTGGACTTTGTGCCCAATCAGAGCATTCGTGAGGTCAGGCATTAATGTTGGACGAGAAGGCCTGGCTCGCAGTAGACGTTCTAATTCATCGTAAAGGTGTTCATTGGGGTTGAGGCCAGGGCTCTGTGCAGGCCTCTAGAGTTCCATGACACCAAACTCATTAAACCATGTCACTTCCTGCACTGGGGTGCAGTCATGCCGGAACAGGAAAAGGCCTTCCACACACTGCTGCCGCAAAGTTGGAAGCATAAAATTGTCGAAAATGTCTTTGTATGCTTTAATAATATCATTTACTGGAACTAAACCCTGTTTTTCAGGGCCCAAACACTAAAAAACAGCCCCAGACTATTATCCCTCCTCCACCAAACTTTATCGGCACTATGCATTCCTGTGGGTAGCATTCTACTGGCATCTGTCACACCCAGATTTGTCCATCAAAATGCTAGATAGTGAAGCATGATTCATCACTCTCGAGAACATGTTTCCACTACTCCAGTGGCCACTCCAGCCGATGCTTGGCATTGTGATTTTGAGGCTTAATGGTGAGGCCTGTGTGCAGCTGCTCGCTGCAAACCCAATTCATTAAGCTCTCCATGGTCTACGATTTCGTGGATGAGCTGTTTTTGCTTCTAGTCACTTCCATTTCACAATAATAGCACTTACAGTTGACCAGGGCAGATCTAGGAGGGCAGAAATTTTACAAATTTTTTTTGTATATATATTTGTAACGAAGGTGTCATCTTCTGACGGTGCTACATTTAAAGTCACTGAGCTCTTCAGCATGACTCATTCTGTTGCCAATGTTTGTCTATGGCAGGGTTGTCCAATTTCATCCGCAAAGGGCCAGGTGGCTGCAGGTTTTCACTCCAGCAAAGCAGCAGAACACTTGATAAAGTGTGTGAAGACAAAGACCAACTTAATTAAACAAGAGTGGAGTCAGGTGTGCTCCAGCTTGTTTGGAGTGAAAACCTGCAGCCACACTGGCCCTTTGTGGATAAGACTACACACCCCTGGTCTATGGAGATGCACGGCAGTGTGCTTGATTCTGTACATCTGTTGGCAATGGGTGTGACTGAAACCTGAAGTCAATCATTTGGAGGGATGTCCATAAATACAGTGCGAAGCGGCATGCTAACAACTTTCTTTTCCAATGCAAGTCGACCTCAGCCTGAAAAATCACAGAAATATGTATTCAGACAGGCCACTGCTGAGCTGGGTGAAAAACAGTAGGTAATTCAGCCTGTAATTTTCTCAGGGGACGAGGAAGAAAAACACAGACATGCCGATCTGAATGGAAATAAAATCAGTGAG
Source organism: Piaractus mesopotamicus (assembly GCA_023558415.1). Classification (NCBI taxonomy): domain Eukaryota; kingdom Metazoa; phylum Chordata; class Actinopteri; order Characiformes; family Serrasalmidae; genus Piaractus; species Piaractus mesopotamicus. The sequence goes on from JAILXH010246406.1 coordinate 13,616, forward strand.
TAGCACCTGTAAAAGAGGAAATTACCCCAGGACCCCATGTCAATTTAATCCATTCTAAATTGGACTAAAGCTCCCTCACAGAAAGTTATTACATGAAGTGGTCATGAATACGCTGCCTGACGCCTGAAACAGTACTTTAGAATAGGTTTTTGATATATTATGGCCTTAAAATGTTTTTTTTTTTATTTTTATTTTTTTTAAATCCTTAAAGCTGTAGAGGTATAGGCAAAAGTGTAAGGCGAAAGAAAAGATTTTTTGAGATTTACCACTATTTTACGATCTTTCGAATTACAAATGGTCCCTGTCTCCATAACAAAATAACTTGGAATAAAATCTTTTGACATTATCTTCCATTAAAAGTTACCATTTTGGAAGCATGAGCTTTTGTCTGACTGCGATGATAAAATACACATGTCCGCTGGTGATTTTGGATAGTAAATAAAAAGATTGTATCTGCACTGCAGACATTGTGACCCCTGGTTCCTATCGCCACTGATGTACTTTCTCACTAAAACTAGCTGGAGTTATTTCATGAACAACAAGTATCATTATAGTAGAAATCCATAAATTATTTAACAGCAAAAGAAGAGTCTACAGTGTGTTAGAATGATCTTATATTCTGCTATAACCACAGAAAGAACAACCCTGTGGTGTCAAACAAAAAGCTGCAGTAGAGTCATCATCCTAAAGAAGGGTTTGTGCGTGCAGATCAGGTCTTCAGTTCATCGATTGTGGCTTGAGGTGAGAAAGCAAAACTGTAGAAAAGGGGAAAGAGTTCAGAGAACTTGAGCTGAAGTTCTAGGCAGCTTTGCACTAAAAGGTCAGACTCTCATGCTGAAGGTCCAAGAGTGGGAGTCCAGGGGTGGGGAGGTGGCAGAGTGAGAGAACATTAAGCTCAACAAATACAAAACAGAACACAGGCACTACACGGTACTGAGAGTATGTTGAGTTGTGCAAAGGAGGATGTAACACACTATGACATATTCGCAGCTTAGCAGATAGCCTAGCATATATGAGCATAGCAGTCACTGACGTAGGAACAAGAACAGCAACATACAGTATACAGTATTTGGTTGATACAGTAATTCTAGCAGCTAACATTGTTAAAATGAAGTGAAATGTGCAAAAATGCAAGTATTCAGATCTACTGACAGCTGAGTATTTCAAAATTAATTACTTTTTCTAATCTTAGACTGTTTATTTGAGTAATGTTCCTGGTAAAGATCCATTATATTTTCTATTGTGTTCACATGTGCAGCTAATTCCACAATTGTTCCGTCCTATGATTGGTTGCAAAACATTTTAATTGATTTCTATTCTGTCCCTGGCTAATGTCCTCATTCTACTAATGGATTATGTTAAATATGTCTCGCATGCAATCATCATAATTATTTGTACCCTTGGGGAAAATGGGAGAAATGGTCATGTGGTTAATTATCTTAACCTCAAAATGAAAACATGAGTGAAATTTAATATTTAATTTAAATAAGCTTAGTATAAGACCTGATCAGGGTCCTTTCTGTGTGGAGTTTGCATGTTCTCCTTGTGTCTGCAAGGGTTTCCTCCCACAGTCCAAAGACATGTGGTCAGGCCAATTAGAGATGCTAAAGTGCCCCTAGGTGTGAATGTGTATGTCTGTGTCTGCCCTGTGATGGACTGGCAACCTCTACAGGGTGTTTCTTGCCTTCCGCCGGGATAGGTCCCAGCATCCTCTGTGACCCAGAAGGATAAGCGGCTTAAAAGATGGAGGAATGAATAGTTTAAGAACCCCCTACCTTTTATTTTTGGTTGGTGACTTTGGGTAATCTTCCTTTTCCAAAAAAAAATAAGTAAATCTTCTCCTATACTGCTTGATGAGATTGGAGAATACAGAGCGAGCAATATGAGACCCCTACTCGATAAAGAACCTCTCCAGATCCCCCAGAGTTAAAGATCCTCTCTTTAGGACTCTCCTCTTCAGCTTATGCCACAGGTTTTTAATGGGTCAGGGGGCTGGGAAGATTCTGTGGTCATTGAACCATTTTTGTAGATTTCGACATTTGTTTTTAGATCAATATCCTGCTTGAAGATCCAACCATGACCTAGTCCTATCTTTTAAGCAAAGGCAGCCAAATTTTCATTTAAAATCTCCTGGTTGTTCATGGAGCCCATGATGCCTTTTATGCTAACAAGGTGCTAACAAGGTTCTTCTGCAAATCTTCATCCATGTTACTAGGGAAACTTTTGCCTCTCTGACCATCAATCTCACTGTGCATGTGAGTAAAATAAACATGTGTCCTCTTTCAGGCAGTTTCACTACGGCTCCGGTTGTTTCAAACTTCTCAATTATTGCCCTAACAGTGGATGTGGGCATTTTCAGGCATGTAGCTATTTTTCAAAATTGCTATTGGCTGACTTATGAAGGTCAGCACTGTTTTGTCTCAATTCATTTGTGTATCTTCCCCATGTTTGATGAATGAGTAAAAGAACTTGGCCTCTGTGTCACCTCATATTTATATATGTGTTTTGTTCATCATGCACCTTAATTTCTGAGAGTGTAGTGAAATAGGAAGTCATGGATAATGCCTCAAGAGTGCCTGAACACTCAGGTGGACGTAGATGGAAACATGCTTTACACACACACACACACAAAATGACGCTTATCCTTCTGGGGCATGGGCAGTGCTTGAGCCTATCCATGTTGCGAAGTTACTGTCATTTGTATCGTCACTGTCATATCAAAACCTATATGTCAATTTTTTCAGCTTAATTAATTAATGAGTTCATTAATGTACACCATTTAGAAATCTAGCAGCGCTTTACATCATGAGAACATGATCCAAATAACTTGGAATCAAATCTTGTAATAAAAATGTACATTAAAGTCAAGAATATTTTTTTTTTCTGTTTGGTAATGTTGCCAATTTGAAAGTAAGGCGAGGTTGGAAAAGCAGCTTCTATGTGTAGCGAGAGAAACCATGCATTATAATCGCATAAGCTGAGAGCTTTGTCACCTAACTTGATCATGGAAAATAATAGCTGTCCAGACCAGGCTCTGACAAAGAGAATCTATTCTCAAATATTTATAGGCCCAGCAATTTTCCTCACTGCAGAGAGTGTGCTGCCTGATCATGCACTTTGAGGATGTGCCATAAGTCAGTGAAACCTCTCAGCTTTTCTCATCAAGGAAAGAAAAGACTTTAGACGTTGCGAGTTAAAGTGTGCAGAAGAGAGACTGATCGGTGTGGCTGAGGTGTGCGTGCTTCATTTGTTAGTAACGTGATAGACTACGCGGCTGCAATACTTAAAGTTTAATGCCCTTTTTATCTCACTGTCTTTGGCCCTTTACTTGATTCACTGTACCCACTCCCCCAAGTCATACTTAAACTTTCAAGGCGAGACCATATACGCATGCAGCCCTTAAGCGCCATCTATCTTGGTATGGAAAATCCATCTACAGCCACCTCCATTCTGTTAGCAGCGTTAGTGGACTCATGTTGGCTGAGCGATTCCACACATTAGGGCTGAGGCTCTGAGGGATTTCTCTCTAAGTTTCCTCAGAAGGCCAATCACAAAGGGCCTCACTCTCAACTAACACCCTCTCTCTCTCCCTGCAGCCCACCCTGCCTGCCTCCCTCCGTCACTGCTGCACACTGAGAGAAAGCCCTCACTTCCAAAAGCAGGCATTCAGCTTGAAGGAGATTTTTTTTTTATTTTTGCATTATTTAATGATTAAGATGTAAATAAAGTCATTCAGAGTGGTTTGATGCATAATTCTCAGTTCTAGAGATAAATACAGGGTCAGAATAGTTCACAGTGGCGGTGATGGGAACCAGACGTCCAAAACAAAAAATCTTCAAAATGGTAACTTCACAGAAGAGAACAAAAATGTTATTGACTTTTAATGTACAGAGATTTAATCTGAGCAGTTTTGGAGCATTTCTTTTGGTCCATGTGAGGTAGAGAGGTACATGTGAGCTGTGAAAAGGCAAAAGAGTACCCATTTACTTTTCCAAATTTTACCAGAGGGGACCCTCAGAAAAGGTTCAGAGAAGGCCTAATGATTGAAATAAAACTGCATGTCTATATTTTTTTTTTTTTCATTTTTATTTGATCATCATGCTTGTTGTATAGAGACTCTGCAAGTGTTGTAGTAATAGTTTTAAGTTTTGATTGGAAACAAAAGGGTTAAAATCTTTCTCTCCATAGAATATTGGTTGATACAGCCAAGCAAGCTCTCCCATTGGTAAAGACTTCAGGAGCTGAACTGTAGGCCTGACTTGTCAGATTGACTACCAGACCTCACTTTAACCCTTCTGGAAGTCCAAGATACATCACTGATTTTGAATATGAGCCTTTACTGAAAGAGTCACTGTAAAACTGCTATAAGGTTAAACATATGTTACAAGCTTCAAATAAAACATATGGAGTGCTTTTTTACAAGCTGCATACATCAGTGTTTAATCTAGAATTGCCAAAAAATTGTTAATGTGACAATGTTAGCTTATACGCTCTAATACTCTAATACTATGAGAATCCCATAGAGGCGCTAGCATAAATGAGCGCTGTCATAGAGATGATTAAATCCTTGTTTTTGACTGAGTTTTTAAATATGGCCCATATTGAAGGCCTACTTCTAATATTAATGGTTTGCCACTGTATTTTACGATTATCAACATTACATATTGTTGCTGTCCAAAGAAAAACAGTTTACCTAAAATAGTAACTTTACAGGACAAGGCCAAAAACACTCTTACCTTTCAGTGTAAGTTAATGTACAGAGATTTTGTTCCCAGTGATTTTAGAGCATTTCTATTCGTCCATTTGTTATGAAATTTTCACACAACGTAAAGGACAGCTGGTCTGTTGAAATGATGTAGAACAATATATGGATAGCGATGATATATAAACTCAGCAAACATGTAGGTTCCCTAGTGGTTTTTGGATAGTAAATAAAATTTGCTATGTTTGCATTGTAGACACCGTGGTTCCTTTCACCACCAGTGTAAAGAAAATTAAGTGAGTAAGTTTCTTTACACTGAACCATTTAACATTGAAAACCTCTGAAGTCCTCTGCTTACAATCGAATGATTGAATCATGCAGAAATTTTGGAAAATTAGTGGAATTCCCCTTCAATGCTTCAGAACAGAGAGGGACCGACTTGGGCAAATCTGAAATCAGACTCAGTGAAAGCCATTGCTGGCATTTACGACATCCTTCAGTAAATCAAAGACGGCGTTAAGTACTTTCACATGCAGAAAACCTGTAGTTTGCGGTCCTAACTTTTAATTCTAACCTTTAGTTAGAACCCCCCC
>JAILXH010246410.1:4739-16768 GCA_023558415.1 Piaractus mesopotamicus
GAAGCTATCCAAGTAAATTAACTTCTAGGTGATATTTACATTAACTGTGAGCTTTGCATTCATAGTTTAGTCTATCATAAACAAATCCCACAGGCATCTTCTTCATATTTTGATTGCATTTCACTTCCAGACTTAAATAAAAAAGAAATCCATTGTTTCTTTGATTGAACACAGAAAAATATTGGAATTGATGCAGCTTAATTAAGCTTTTTTAAAATACTAAATAGTGTTTCATCAATACAAATTTCTTAACATGTTAAATGTTCTGTGCATCTGAGCTAAATTAGCATGCACAATTTGATTTACTTTTAAGCAGAATATGTCGGGGTATAGTTATTCTATTTAAATGAAAGTATTGGTAGAGTATTGAATAGTTTACCATGTTGTAATAATGGAAAAAGCATTGAACTTTTGACACATTACTCTAGTACATTAGTCCCTCTAGTATTAAAAGTTTAACTTTCAAACCATCACAGAAACACAAAGAATTCAAGTGCACTGGGTTTCATCTGTTTAATGGGAAGCACGTTTTGTTACTTGTGCTAAATGTCAGCTTTTCTTTATGGTGACAATAATTAGCCTTTTGGAGCCAGATAATGTATCTCCAATTTTATTATTTTAAAATTTTACTTTACTTTAAAGTCAAGTACATTTTTTCCTTCTCCTGTAATGTTACTTTTTCTGACAGCGACAATGAAGCCACTGGATTGAAAAAAGGTTTGTAAAACGTTGTGACATCACATCTTTTAAAGTTATTCGGGAGTTTTATTTGAAGCAGAAATTATATACATCAGCAGACATACATTTGTTTCCTGTGGCTGAGTTTTTGTAGCACAGTTTTGAAAATTGCCTGCCCTCATACGTTACGCAAAACAAATGGTTTATTTCATCAGTTGCTTTGCATGTCAGTTAAACAGCCCCTTCCTGTTACAGTACGAAGATTTTGGCCACCCGGTAAGTGATGAAAGCTACCAGACTTTCTGCTGATAGTCAGAAAGTGTAGTTATCATAAGTATGACTTGCAAGACTAGTGTGGTAAAGGCTAGTCCTTCTTTGGGTTTAATGGATCAGCTGGCCACTTGTTTTCATTCTTAACAATTAATTCACTGGCTGTAACTTAAGGGCCACCGGTAGACTTGTAGACAGAGCATTTTTGGTTCTCTTTCAGCATTATAAGGTGCTATCTAGTACTAGATGAATGTTGCCAGTAGTGGTTTAAAACTCTCTGTCCCAGCCTTTTACATTCCCTGTTACAATGCCTGTTAGACATGACTTATTTTATTCCTTCTATTTGTCTGGCATGTTCAAATACATTACTGTAGCTAAATCAGTCATCATCCCATCTCACTGTACTTTAACATTTACTTTAGAATGATGTCACCCAAAGCAGCGTAAGGTTGCACCAGCAGAACTTCCTCTTTACACACGGTAAATAACAATGAATTGATGAATCACGCTGATAAGAAAGATAAGAAATGGAAAAAGGTTTCTTAATGGACTTGGATGTACAGCTCTAGGCAAAACCTTTAATTGGTGCATAACATTTATGTTATGTAGAAGTTCTTTCAGTAACAATATTCTTCACACTCACACTGCTCATTTGTTCTTTTGAAGAACCATCCACTAAAACGTTCTATGAGGAGCCACAAGTAGTTCTGCTATGGCATCACCCTATTTAGTAGCTTTATTTTTTAGGGTGTAGAGAGATGTAGAAGAGAAGATGATTCAGAATGGATAGACTACGGCAAGATTGCCTTATTACCCACATAAAGGCAAGTTAAGAACAACTTAAAGTGAAAATATACAGCTAGAAAACACCTTACTGTCCAACACTAAAACTATAAAATTGTAAATTATATAAAGCACAACATTTTTAACACAGATATGGTCACATTACACAGTCTTAGTCTGTGTTCTTTAGGCCTGACGCAATGTGTTAAAATAGCCGTAACACAAAATTGTGGTATTAATTAGGACATTGTTTTAGGGGAATCCATATTTTATGCAAAACAAAAGTGTCTACAAAAGTTGTTTGAAATATAGAACAGTTGGCAGAATTTAAACCGAAATGTTTTATTGTCTTTAAAAAGCGTTACGTAAATACGGAGGTGTATGTCATGCAATGTATGTCATGTGCTGGTTTCTGGCAACTTAATCTCGGATTATTTTTAGTATCGATAAGGAACCGCCTTTAAAAATTCTTTTTAGTCTAGATTTAGGCTTAATCTGGGTCTGGGAAACTAGCCCCATATATTTCAGTTCAACAGACCAGCTTAGACTCTATTGTATTTACAGTGTTTAGAGTTTTATGCAGTGTTTCAGTATTTAATTTCACACGTTTATCATAAAAAGTGTTTCTTTACAATGTTTCTGTAAAATTCCTTAAACTATCGAGTTTCTATGTAATGTCTATAAAATTCCACCTATTCATTATAACTACAGTGTTTCTATGCAGTGTCAAAATTCATATTTATCATGTGTATGTTGTTTCTATACAATGTATCAATATTATTAAAAATAATTCAAAATTATTACAATTACAGTATTTGTATACTACTTGTTTCAGTGTTTGCACACGTTTTCGCAAAAATATAACGAGCCAGCACAATGTTATGTTTTTAAACGCTTTTCAGAATTTTAGCATTTCTATGTGTTTCAGTGTAAAATTTCACACGAATGTGGGAACTACAGCATTTGCAATGTTCGTGTTAAATTTCACGTTTGTCCTAACTACAGTGTTTGTATGCACTGTTTCGTTGTTCAATTTCACATGTTTAAAGTAACTATACTATTTCTGTACATTCAGTGTTTCAGTGTTTATCCCTAAAGCATTTTCTGTAAAAGTACGCAGCTCTTACCTGTCCACAGGTGAGTGCAGTTGTCAAGGAGTGTAGAGTGTGTGTGCTGTACAGAACTCTAAACAAGCATTTTATCCCCCATAAGGAGGGGCTTAAGGGGACTGGCCCAATACACTTAGAGTGGTCAAAGTTCACACCGGAACCACTAGTATGAAAGCACGAGACGGTGAGTCATCAGTGCTGACCGGTCATTTTACCTGTTCAGGAATACAACAGCCCACGGCCTGCTGGTAAAATAATAACTGGGGCTTTCTTTATAAAAGTAGAACATATACGTAACGTCACAATCAGAGCAAATAATTACTGGGGCCTGACTCTTTGTCTAACCCTGTTTTGAGACTAAAGATAGCACAGCACTTTTCCACAGACATCTTTAATTCATAGTTCTATGAAGTTCCATGTTTTTATGTGAAGGTTTTTATTCCAAAACACTTTACAGAACACTTTCAAGATCTTTTTTTCATGATATACATTGTTGGGAGTGAGCTTTACACATGCAGTAAGCATCAGTGCTGTCATGTTTAATATCACCTTCATCGGAGAACCAAAATGTGTTATACGCCAGCAGATTCTTTTTAAGAACCCTTTATATTCATTAATGTTAAAATGTATGTACAACCTCTTCAAATGAAACTCATATGTTGAAGGTAAATAACTTAATCAGAAATGTGTGTGAAGCTCATGAGTACAAACTCAATTCCAAAAAAGTTGGGACGGGAGGTAAAATAAAAAAAAAAATTTCTAAAGTGACTTTTACAGCTATTTAATGAAAAGAGCACAAAGATGTATTCAGTATTTAAACTTATCAACTTTGTTGATTCAAAATTCAAAAATTCAAAGGACTTTAATAATTCGTCCCCTTGGTATTATAAGGTTCTATCTGACATTTTTGTCAAAATTGAGTTATTCCCATATTCTTATTCTGTGACAACTTCATAACATTATGTGAGGTGCTTTTTAAAGTTCTATTAATTTTTGAACTCTTTACCTAGAAAATTTAGTTCTATAAGGTTCTATCTCCAAGGTCAAACTCTAACTTAGTTCTATAAGGTTCTATCTCCAAAGTCAAACTCTAACTTAGTTCTATAAGGTTCTATCTCAAAAGTAAGACTCTAACTTAGTTCTATAAGGTTCTATCTCCAAAGTCAAACTCTAACTTAGTTCTATAAGGTTCTATCTGCAAGCCGGTCAGCATTTTGAATACACAAAAGGACCAATCAGGTTCTGCTTCTTTGTCATGTCAGCACACTGCTCAGTGACTGTGGGAAAAGTTTCTAAACCTTTACGAAACATGAAAACATGTTGCTGAAACTCTGCCTGCATCCTTGAAGTTCTTTAAAAAGTCTTATTGTCTTAAATTTTATAAATGTTATACCTTAAAGTTAATGAAATAGTATACATTTGAATTGATGGGGTTTTAATTAAACATTAATATCATTAATTTTCTTCTTTCTCCCAAAAATAAGACATCTTGGTGCATTACAGTCACATTTCTGATATAAAACAAATCCTCATACTGCCTTTAGACTGACTGGCTACACTTACTTGCAGGGTCAGTTTTGTACAGTAGCTGGTTTCTGTCTAACTAAAGAAAAAGAAAACTGACCTCTGCACTGGACAAAATATTTAGCAGAGATCTTTATACTTTAATCTGCAATGTTTTTTTGAATAAGAAAAAGATGATTTGTCCTAAAACAAGTAATGAATGTCATTAAAAAATTAATCATAAAAATAAGTGTAATAAAAATGTCATAGAAAGCATTAAATTAACTTTCTGATCATGTAGACACCCTGTTACAACACCAATTTTGTTTTAAAACAAACGGTCTGTGTTTCTTTAAAACCATTGCTTCTTTTCATGTTTTGCCAGATAGAACCTTATAACTCCAAGCAGAAAGTGAGTTCTTAGGATTAGAAGGTTCTGTCTGCATTCAACCTGTTTCAAAAAACTCATTTACAAATTTGATAGGATTTTGATATTATACATTTAGAGTGTCTGTCATTTTGATGTATGAAAGAGACGTGTTTCACGTATCAATTTTGCTATTTTTAATGCAGTAAGCTTAATATATCAAAACTGCTCAGAACACAGATAGAACCTTACAATTTCAAAGGGACGAACTTCATATAATTTCAATGTAATATACATTTTGAGTGTATTCTATATCATTTCAATATAAAATGTTCATTTCAGTAAACATAAAATCATAAAATTTCAGTAATGGTATGTATGTATACCACAGGATGTCCATCACATGTTCTTAGCATGTATCCATAAATAATGTGATACTATTTAAAGTCTAATATTTAAGGGAATTCGATACATTGTATTGTTAAAAATAAACATGTTAATACTTTCATGAAACTTAACTTTTAAATAAGACTATTCATATATCCTACATCTGTATCTTTCTTTGCCACACCGAACATTCAACCCAATAAAAGCTCTCTGAACACGCGCAGGATGTATGACGTCAGGCATCATTAAGGGTACGGTTGGTTCCCTCTTCCGTTGTGATTCACTGAAGATCTTTGATAAGCAATTCTCTGAACCAATTTTAGCATGTTATAAATTTGATTGGCAATAAAAGTAAATCAATAAAAGACGTTGTAATTCATGATTTTGTAATGCTGCTCTGTCCTAGTTTAAAACTGCAATCAAGGAAGTAACATGCATAGCTTGTACACGTCCAGAAGTATCTGGACACCCCTTCTAATTACCAAATTCAGCTACTTTAAGGTGGCACGGGTGTTCTATTGTGCACACACACATAGAAAAGCATTGACGGTAGAATGGGGCGCTCTGGAGCAGCCGCACATAAGGTCACCATGTCCCATGCCAAGCATTACCTGGATGGCTGTGGAGCAGTGGAACTGTGTTCTCTGGAGTGATGGAGCTCCATCCCATACCTACGGGGTGAGCTGGAGTGATCCAGAACTAATCATCCAACATCAGTACCTGACCTCACTTGTGGCTGAATGCAATCAAATCCTCACAGCAATGTTCAAACATCTATTGTAAATTCTTCTTAGAAGAGTAGAGGCTGTTATTGCAGCCTTAGTAATACCCTTGGTTTTAGAGGAAACACTGGATGAGCAGGTGTCTACAAACTTTTGGACATGCAGTGTATCTACTGATTCTTAAAAACAACACCTTTCAGATGCTCATTTGCCAGCTTACACACCATCCTGCTCACAAAAAAAAAGACAAAATGAAACTGTTTACTTATGTAGTTCTTGCTTTCAAAGCTCAAAAAAAAAGAAAGGATCTGTTTTGTTGCAATAAAGAAATGAATGACAATGTTATGCTTTGTTTTTCATTTTATTTGGTTTGTCCATAGATTCATACTGAAGTCATCTGTATCTCTCTTTGGATTTACTGTGAGTTCAGTCCGTTTAGTGTACAGAGTATATTATGTTGGTCAGGAGTTGAAGCTGAAATCAGTCCAGCATTATGGCTGTGAATCATGAGTTATGAAATGAGCCAACACAGAGGACATTTTTCATCTGTAGATCTGTTACACCCTAAGTTTATCTCAAACGTAACTCGTTTTCATGTACATTTCATGGTAAACAGATCTAATAGAAACCCTTAATATGACAGGAGACACATAATGTAACAGAGATGTGATAAAGTACATACACATTTACAACGTAAGTACATACACAAATAAATACCTTCCTTTATCTCTGGATACACTGCTTCTCACCACAGAATGTTTCCTTGAAGGCTTCCCAGACACAATGAGAGGCATAAAAAGTGGGCAAAGATTAATCCAAAAAAGAAGAAGAAAGTTAAACTCTAATCTTGAAGTAATACTCCAGTGTTTTTCAACCTAATGTTTGCTGCTGCATCTATACTGTGAATTTGATTTCCATGGACAGTTCTTTCCCTGCACATGGAAAAGAACAGAAAATCTGTTGAGTCAAGACTCACTTGTAGTAGAAGCAAATGGGCAGTTGCTTCAGCACCTGCCCGCTGACTTCTATTACAAGAGATTTTCACTAGCTTGGACAATACCTTCAACAATTCATTTTAGTATGATTTCCTTTCAGAGATCTCTGAGAACTTGAGGTGGAGATCTGGGTGACTTCTGCTTTAAGCTAGAAGGCCAACCCCACTGTGAACAGAGGTAGGAGAGATGGGGCTGATTAAGAGGGAGGAGATGGAGTGGTGGTGGGGTGCGAAAAACTTGGTCACAGAAAATAATCTGGGGAGTTTTCAGGCAAGGACAGTTATTTCAAGTCAATGGGTTTTCAGTTTGCTACCTAAGCACAAGAGAATGCCTTAAATTTTTTGTCCATTCCAACTGTCACTATGCTGCTGATGGAGTAGACAGAGATCAGACTGAGAAACACTGGCATATTCCTTTAATGAAGTCCCTAAATAAACTTCGTCTTTGACTCTGTTGGTAATACAACTCCTTATTGAATGTTACTGCAGTGGTACATAAACAAATGCATGTGATTTGAGCTATGAACTCTACTCTCTGGAGTGATGGTGCTCCATCAATACCTTTGAGAGCTTGTGTGATCCAGAACTAATCATCCAATATCAATATCTGACACTAGTGCTGTTGTGGCTGAATGCAATCAAATCCTCACAGCAATGTTCCAACATCTAGTGTAAAGCCTTCTCAGAAGAGAAGAAACTGTTATAGTCCCCAACCAAATTTTGCGTTGCAATAGTGAGGACCAGCTCTGTTGGTAGTAACTCCTTATTGAACATTACCGCAGTGGTACATCAGCAACTGCATGTGATTTCAGCTATTGCACGTATCTCGGTTTTAATGACACACTGTAATTTCTTTTATGATGCATGTTGGCCAGGTTTGGCGTCAGCAAGTACAAGATTGAACCAAAATAAAGGATCGTTCAACAGGAGCCAATCAGAGACCATATCTGACGTTAGAACAGTCTACAATATAAGGATAAAGTGACTGGGCGTCTGACTTCAGATGAAACTGCTGAATGGTGCTGTGTACTAAAAAGCCCTTTGTTAATGGCACAGAGTAAATGACTTATCTATGATTAAAAATATGGTAATGGTACTTGGTAAACCTTTCATAATGGCATCCAGTGGTCACATACAATTACATACAGATTACACATAAAGCAGATACAAGACTTTCTCCATCACTGGCACAGTATTCTTTCAGTTTTTTCTAATTCAACACACCTAACTGAGCTCATCAGTTATTTAACAAGCTGAACCGGGTGCCTCCTGTGCCTTTAAATGTTCAGCAGTTACATTCAGTGTCCACAAGGGGGCATAACAGTGTTGAGTTCAGTGCCCACACATGACTTGTAGAGAAGGCCAAAAAAGAAAAAAAAAAAGCTTTATTCATTTTCTACATTCAGTGTCTTTTGACACTTGCACAGTAGTAACCTACAATAAACTGTAACGTCTGTTCAGTTGAGTCTTTGGCATTAAACGTTGAAAACAATCTGTTCCTGTTCAGTGAACAATCTCTAGCGTCCTGCTTTTTATTACCAATCAGCTACTTTTTAGTTGCTGTAGGCTAAAAGCAGTCAGTCCACTCCACAATTGTGGGTCACTCTGAGTGGGACAAAAAGAAAAAATAAACAATTCTCTGTTTCACTACTGTTTGTAACATGGCCTTATTAGCTTGCCTTCGCCATTTTCCCTCTGTTGAATACTCAACACCATTTTAAGGGCAGTTCATTACTGTGTTAGCTCAGATGAATTCTGTTAGATGACCCCTTGGTTAGAGATTGAGTCAACATAAACGTAGACTTCCAAAAATCTACCCAGAAATCGTTGTGATCTGACACCATTTTCTATTTAAACCCCAAACAAACGTGGACAAAGCTGTTCATATACCAGAACACTCTTAAATTCTCCTAAAACAAAGGTGCCAAAAATTTTTTGAAGTGGTAACATTGAAGAACCACTTTTGTTTCCCTAAAGAACCTTTCAATGCACAGTTCTTTAAAGAATCATTGCTGAAAAATTAGATACGTAAATGTAAAAGAACCCTTTTAAAGTTTAAAGAAGCCACTTACAGGCCTTTATTTTTAAGAGTGTACTTAATATTTTAAAACTAACATTTGATTTTCTACATTAAAATTTGGGCTTCTTGTAGAAAACCAGTTACGTTACTCTGCTAGCCTGCTAAGCTCAGGCCTATGTGGCTAGCAAAAGCAAAAGAGAAAAGCAATGAAACGTTTTCTCATTTTAAGCCAGAAGCTTAAGTCACACAAAGCAACTGGACACGAAGTTAATGTATGTTACATTCACAACTTCTAAAGAAAACAGTTGGCATTACAGTTTGCTAAGTTAATTAGCTCACTGAGGCTATCCTTGTGTTCCTCTTGAAATTCGGCCTCTCACTGATCCCTCCTCAGCTTTTCTTGATAGTAGCTGCTTGTATAATGTAGGTTCTATGTAATTTTGCGTCTGAGTGAAGATTTGTCAGGGGGCTTATGTTAAAAACAGTACTGAAACAGGGCTGGTCATGGTGTTGAGTCTGTGAGGGAATTAGGCTTGAGTGAACAAAACGGGATGTTGATAAAGAAATTAACAGTTAATTCTGGAGGAGGCGTATATTGTGGAACTGATCTCAGACAGGTTGGTAACAGTTTGTATTCAGCCGTCAAGTTTATGTTTCGTGTGTGTGTGTTTGACAAAGGTTAATGTGTACATAGACTACTGTTCAGAAGTTTGGAGTCACTTGCCATATTCATTTTTATTATATACAGTAATAATTTAAACAATTCAGTTAACTAGATTCCAAAATGTATTTTAAGATTTTACTCAATGAGTAAATTATTTTGGAAACAAAAAAAGTTAATATATAATATTATCTGTTTAGAACTGTTTTTTTTGGTCACCTTATCTGCTTTGAGATTTTTCACCACTGAAATATGAAACATTCTTGATAGTAATTTTATTATCTATTCATTCTTGATAGTTTCTAGCCTTTAGGGCCAGATGTGATCTCGTAAGCACCCTACTCTATACCAATAAGAGTCTTTGGGCAAGACTCGTAACACTACTTCCGCTACCACTAGCTCTGTAAAATAAGGGTAGAGGGCGCCTCTCAGTGTAGAGGGTGATGGTGTGTTCGTCACATTGTCCAACAAACAACAGGCCTGTAGCCTGTGGATGAAATGTTAATTTAGCACGGCTGAGAAGTAACCCCAGAAAAAAAAAAATCCAATTAGGCACCTAACTGTGCACGGAGATCATTACATTACATGAGGTAAAAATAAACACTGCAAAAAATTTTGCAAGGGAAAAACAGTTCCATTAGCCAACGAGAGCGTTTCAATAGGAAGCTTGTCTTGCTTGTGTTATCAGTTGTACATTGGATATTAAAAGAGCACAGCCTAGAGAAATTTGAGGGTGTGTTTTAGACGGGGCGTATCCTTGTTAGTGGCAGATTTTGACAAAATCCTGCACCAGACGTGCATTTTCATCACGAGATCACGTCTGGCCCTGCAAAGACTAGATGTTATGCTGCGTTCTCATTTTAGAATCATTCACAGCTCTGTTCATCATTCTGGACACATTCAACATTTCTTAATAGTTTTTACAGCTGTCTACTAATTATGTGCAACCTGTTAATTTGTGGACTGTTAGCAATAATATATGTATTATCTGCTAGAAAATGCCATGCCGTGAAAAAAAAAGCAATTATGGAAAACACTGATTCTAAACTTTTGAACAGTAGTCTGTCTTTGTGGGTTTGGTAGTGAATGGTCCAGTAACAGTGTATGTAACTGTGCATTGGCCTGCGATCACTAACATGAGCAGCCACTCTGCCCAGCAGGGGGCGTGTCCTGTAGGCTGGGGCCTTTGTGATTGGCCAGTTGGCTGGGCTCTCCATCCATGCTCTCATTCATTTTGTCGCAGATGACGTCCACCAGCCGCTCAAACACCTGCTTCACGTTGATGTTGTCTTTGGCACTCGCTTCGAAAAACTGGAACCCTGGAGAAATTGCACAATGTACCGGTGTATAAGATGTACAGATAGACAGGTAGACAGACAGATACACAGAAAGACACATATAGATACATACATACATACATACACACATACATAGATAAATGGACATAAATGGACATAAATGGACACATACACAGATAAATGGACATAGAGACAGACTCATAGGTATGTTTTTGGCTGTCCATCACACTACAAACGCACAAAACATATAACAAAGCATCAAAACCATGAAGTATATTTTTTCCATTCTACACAAATTAAGTAAAAAGAGGAAACTGTCTTAAAGGACTATTTCTAAAGAGCCATATTCATGTGACACTAAAAACAAACTTTATCCTGTTATCCTGACATGAATTTACTGATCAAATTAAAAGAATACTTCAGAAAAAAAATCTAATATACTACAATTTATTAATCCCCGCCCGACAGAAGTCTAAACAAGTACATATATCAGATGTTATTTTGAGTGACCACCTCTGCCCTTATTATCAGGACCCATAGTGCTGAGTTGTCTTCTCACAGTGGAAGGATGGACAGAAACACCTGTGGATTTTTACAGATCTGAATCAAGAGCTTGGAGCTTGATTTTCTCCTCTCTCTTAAAGATGAAAGCTTTAAGTGGTGTTTGTCTGATGGGGACAGTTTTGATGGTCTACCACGTCTTCCACTGTTGTTAAAAGTCCCATTTTCTTTACATTTTAAATCATATTTTGAACACCAGTTTTGGACGCTTCTGTTTTTTATTTCCTTTGACTTTCTCCTTCCTTAGACAAGCAGATTATCTTTTATCTAATCTCCTCAGAAATATTTCCTTGTACTTAATGGTCGTTTTGACTGGAAATTCAATAAATGAAGGGTGGCCTCTGACTTTGGTTACTGTATAACATTCTACGTGCATATGAGGTATCTGTATTATGTCAATGTCTAATTACCTAAAACAGATAGAGGCACTGTACTGTCTTGTATAACAGAGTAGTGGTACAATGATTGAAGCATATTAATAAGTTATGTTTCTATGACTGGATTTCGAGGAATATTTATGTGTGCGCATTGCTATCAATATAATAATGCATACAATTCTGGGTTTATTATGGTATCATGATGTAAAATATGTGAGTAATGATAGTGGAGCATGTCTCCTCCTGGTACAAACACTTGTCTCATTAGCAGTATTCTATTTGTCAAGCATGGATCATAA
>JAILXH010246507.1:9932-19982 GCA_023558415.1 Piaractus mesopotamicus
GTTGTTTTTTTTTGTTTTGTTTTTTGGTACTTGATTCCATCTGTAAGCATTTTATTCATTTGTCCACAGTTGATCTCTTCCTCATGTATTCGGTTGTCAAAAAGCTGGGAGGATATGAGGCGGTAAGTTTGAATACTGCACATTTATTGACTCTGGCCCAGGACTGGGTCAGGCTTTCTATATTGTAAAGAAGAAAGTGATAGGTGTGAGAGAGTGGATGCTGGTATTCAGAGCTCACTTGACTTGTCTTGCCTAAAGGTGACATCTCGGCGATTGTGGAAGACGGTTTACAATGAGCTGGGTGGCAGCCCAGGCAGTACCAGCGCCGCCACCTGTACCAGAAGGCATTACGAAAAGTAAGTAAGAGCCTCCAATTACACTAGCAAAATCAGTGTCACTGCTGTGGTTTGACAGCGGACTGTTTTATTCTGTTCAATAAATTGCAGGTTGATGCTCCCATATGAGCTGCACATAAGGGGAGGAAATCAAGAGCAGAGTAAACCCAAAGCTACAGCAACGTCGGCTGCATCCATCAAAAAGCCTGTGCGTGGGAGAGGAGCACAGGGTGCCACGAAGAAGAATGGGGTCACTAGCCAGGCAAGTATTTTTTCCATACAGATAATTTAGATATATAATAATAATTTAGATCATTCTAAAATGACTGACAAAACACTGTGTAACATCAAGAAGGAAGTGGGAATTAAATTAATTTCCAGAATGTTTCATATTTAAATTGATGAATAAATCTGACTAAAATGTATGATTAAAAGGTATATAGGTAATTAAAATGTTTTTCTCATGTACCTTTATGGCTGAAGCATTTGACATTGAATAAGTTATCTGAAAATACATGATTTTCTAGTTTATAATATTAAAATGTACATCCTACAAGTTAGTGTTGTGTATATAAAATAAAATTAATGAAAGTGATTCCAAAGTTTTGACAAGTAGTATAAGTTGTATCATTAATGTCACAAAGTATATGACAAAATCTACAGGAAGGAAAAATGAAGAACAGTTTGGGTTTTGAACATAGTTAAGCACCAAGAGGTTATTGAAAATAATGGTCAAAATGCAGATGGAAATTTCTCTTTGTGTTAACATGATGTAAAAATGTCCTGGGAATGAAATATGGTAGAAATAATTTTACTGAATTTTCTCTTCCATTTCATCAGGCAGCACCACCAGATGGCGTGGTGGTGCGAAAAAGAGGAAGACCTCCAGGTAAAAGGAATGCTAAAGGTCTGGCTAAGAACAGAGTTGGAAGACCACCTTTAATTGCCAAAATTCGCAGAGAGCAGGTAGCAATTAAAGAACCCCAAACGTTGCCAAACTACCAGCAATTAAGGGTTTCTCAGCCTCCAGCATCCATCACTCATCTGCCCTTCCAACCTAAAGTGGTTGAAGATGTGAAGATAGACCTTGAACCTTCAGCTCCTTCATCATTGTCTAGTCAATCCAAGCTTCAGATTGGTGGTTCTTTGGAGGGGTTCAGCCCCACCAAAGGCATGTGTCCTTTGGACCTCTTCAGGGCTCGTTTGGGCCTCAGTGGAGTGGGTGGTCTAGAGAGAACTCCTCAAGACCCCTCAATCCCTCATCAGACAACTCTGCTCAGCCAGACCAAGGCCAGGAGTCCTGAAACGCCTGAGAATTTACAGCACCAGTGTTCAGGGTGTGGCGTGGAAAATCTGACCTGGACTGGAGGCCCCAGAGACGGTCGGACTACCAGACCACCCCTTCCTCCTCTCAAGATCCTTCCACTGGACATTGACTGTAGCTTGCAGTTGCGGCAATTGATGCGAACGCGCCTAGGCTCGGCACACATGAATTCACTCACCAAGCGCCTCTCAGAAGCTCTGGCTCAGGACCTTAGCAAGACCTACCAACCCAATGGCCATGCCCTGCCCGTTCCTCAGGACCAGGCTGTCCCACTCAACCTGAGCAAGAAAGCCACCACCAAGAGGTCTTCTGATGACACAGAGGTTAGGGATTCACAGTGCCAAAACTATGGAGAATTGCAGGCCAAGAGGCTAAAGATGGAACCTGAAGATCTGCGCCTGACTCTGAAGCAGAACGGAGGTTTCACAGAAGTTCCACTGGTCCAGGATGAACCAGCTGACTTGAGTTCTCCACAGAGGGTCAGGGCTCTTCTACATGGCAGGACTAGCTTAGCCTTGACTGGCTCTGAGGCTCCCAGTGCTGATGTCTCCTCTGACAGTGTTTTCCCCTCCAGTGTTTTCTCCTCTGCCATTGCTCGAAAACAGGAGAGTGAATTGATCCCTGTGGATCTCAAGTTGGGAAAGGGCCCTGTCTGGAAACCAGAACCCGAGATAATACCGGTGTATCAGAATCCTGAACCTGAGCGTGAACACCTCTCCCAATGTATGCCTTATGAGGATTCCTCAGAGCAGAACTGCAAAGTTCCCTCTCTTAAAGAGCTCTCCAGTTCACACTTATCCAAACCATCACAAAGCTGTTGAAATGCAGGCATGAAAGCATGCCTAAAAATGTCTCACTGCTAACACTTGTCTACTTCATCACTCCTTTCTGCTTTTCACTCCCTCTCCCACCCGTTTAGCAAATACGTGTTATGCTCAAATGGACAATCATATTTTTACTGTGCATTAGTAATCCATACACTACTACTGTACTAACTGATTTTACCCTGTGGTTTACCTAAGGACAAAGTGACCCACGCAGTTGGAGTACTTTATATATTTTATATTCAGAACATATAGCATTGAAGAGGTTCAGTCAATAAAGGTTATTTAACATGATTTGGGGAACATTTGGTTTTGTTGTTTAAAAGGTCTAAGTATGTGGTGCTGTTTCAGAAACAATGTAAGTCATATTTTGAGATTCTTTGTACGTCAAATTGCAAATCACTTCATAGATGTACATCTACACAGCCGCTAATATAAAACCCAGTTCCACAGGAATTGGAAGGCTACTGTATTTTTCTGTCATATTTTATGGTCAAAATATGCTATTTTATGCTAAATAATTAATGTTTTATATATAGTGTAAGCCAGCTTTATCATTTTTCATCTATTCGTTGACATGCCATCATTTGAGGCATGATCCTTCTACCATTTTATTTGTCCTCGCTTTTTATTTTATTTTTTCTCTTTAGAATTTAACTAAAGCAAAAGATCCTTGTGCTGTTTTTCATTGTGTTGATTTTGGTGTCTTAAACTGTTAAATGTTAAACTTTTGTTCTTTGTGCAATTAGTCGTTCTTAGGCTTTAAGGATACTTGTTCACTGAGAGCTTGGTTCCTTTTATTTTAAGGGCATTGCTTTTATTGTTAAACCTTATTGTGTATGAATAAGGACTTGTTTTTAGCCACCTGTGAGGGCTCATTCTTAGCCATTTACACTTCAGTATAGAATTTAAGAACATGTTTACAGAGAAGCAGATATGGAGTGACTGTGAGAGGACCACAAATAGCTTTTCTCACACTTTATCTTTCTCTGTCTCTCACTTTCTCAGTCTTCATTACTGGTTTACAGCATTAATTCAACCAAATGAATCGCAAATAATTTGTGATTTGATTCAGCAGCACTGTTTAATGAGTCTGGCATTAATCCATTATTGTATTGTATCCAACAATGTTGGACACTTGTTGTTTTCTTTCTTTTCTGTACTTGAAAAACAACCAAATACAAAACTGCTCTTTATTTAAAGTCATAGGAGCTGTAGAAAGGTGCCTAAGTCTTATTAGTGTCAAATTCAGACTATTTCATTATTTTATGTTCGTAGTGGTTTTAAACATTTGCCAAAATACTCGGTTTGGTAGAGGTATTTTGAGAAGCAACAACAAAACCTATGGTGATTGAAGTGGGTCAGTAACCTTTAAATGATACTGTTTGATTTCCTCTTCCCCCAACCCCATCCCCTTTAATACTCTGTGGACTGTCTGAAAGGACCTCCCTGTTTATACGTTTGCATTCCCACTCTTCTCTTTTAGAATATCCATTTTAAAGAAACCGGACTCTGGCAGAATGTCATAACAACACTGAATATTTATAATAAAGTTACTCTGATCTTGTGTTATTATTGTTGAAAACAGTATTTCTTAAAACTGTACTGTCAGTGCTTGGCCAGTGGGTGGCGATATTTGCTCATGGGCAATGATATGCAGTCCTAAAAAAGGAAAGGCCATCCTGCAGTGCACAACATGCAGTCCCCCATTTTGATTTTGAAGCGAAGGTATTTATTTTCTCCTGCACATTAGAAGGAGAATATTTTTTTGTAGGATGGCCGCCATGATCAGCTTCAGAAATATTTGATTATGTTTTTACTACTTTCTTTTCTTTATATATATATATTGTGCAAACAGCAGTTTACTACACACCAAGTCAAAAGTTTGGAACCAACATTTCAACCAAATAAAACTAATTCTATTGCGGATACATGTATAAAGTGATTCCTGAGCAGCTTTGCATGTTTCAAGTAAACTCAAGTTTGTCTAGAAGGATGAACAGGGCTGTAGATGACTCTAAAAACTGCTGAGAAAGAATAAGAATGAAATCTCATTCAAATTGACATCCAAATTTTTTTTTTTACGATATGTTTTTGAGAGTGGGCTTTACACACATACTGTATAATATGTTAGCTGTTTTCAAACCCCTTTGTAACCAAAATTGGTACAAATATTATATATGTATTTACATATATCCACCTATGCAGCCTGTAGTAGTTTAGCTCTGCCCATTCTAGTTATAAGGAATGTTCCAGCCCTGCTTTTCAATCACAGACAAACATAACAGAGCTCACATATATCAGTCTTAAAGGCAGTGTAACAAAACCATGCCTGCTAAAATTTAGAGGTTGGAAAATGATCATGTGAAAATGAATTATGACTGACTTCACTACATAAAACCACACACATTATAAATAGCACTAACATTATTGAAGTGAATCTAAACTTTGGAATGGTAGCATTCAGTTCCTGTATTGTACTGAGCAATATCTGCTACTGATCTGAGAAGCAAAGTTTAATCGTTTTTACACAAAAACTAGCTCAGTGAACCTTTTTCCAGTTTTCCAGAGCTGTCAGTCCTGATACACAATACGCTCCTCTGTATGAGACCGGCTCCTTGGCACTTTCCAGTCAGAGCCAACCCCCCAGTCCAAACAAAGAAGGAAATTAGTACGTTCCATTGCTTTCTGAACCAACACAAAGACGCACAGGTTAGAACAACACATTTGAAATCTGCCTCAGACAAACTGCTGTATGTAAAGTCAGCAAATAATTACCTGTAGTACCACATATGCTTTGCAAATATGCATATTTGAAAACTGGTCAGACTTCTCTGGTAATCACAACATTTAAAACTGTGAGATCTGCTTTCATTTTCATGTGTCTGGTATGTCTGGGGTACGTAAACTGCAGCCCAAAGTTCTCCTATTTGAAGCTGTCTGTAAGTGTCTAACACCTGATATATCATGTTATTGTTGACACAAGCGATGGCACGTACATCATAAGAAGGCCAAGAGAGGCCCGAGGTAGACGCATTCATATTTCACTTTCTATCCTCTCATCTCTCCATAGTACTTCTGTTTTTCTGTTCTACATTTAGGCATAACAGCAATGTTGAGCCATTTGCTTTACAAAATGACAGATGCATATAACAAAGCCTTGTAGTAACTGTGAGTAACTTTATTGGAGAATACAAAAATGTTTAATGTACACTTTTAAAAATAAGGCCAAAAAGGTTTCTTTGGAATAATGCCAGGGAGGAACCACTTTGATTCCCTAAAGAACCTCTCCAATGGAACAACCACGTTAAAGGGCTCATATCCAACATTTTTCATGTATTTTATTTTTTCGCTTGAGGTCCACTTATAACATTTGTGTGCTTTTATGCAGCACAAAGGGTCATTTGTTTTTACAAGACCATCTTCCACCACCACTTTATACTTTTGAAAATTAAACAGGCTGTATTTGTTGTTGTGCACTCAGAGCTGAAACACTTCTTAGAACTTCAGTAAGAATGGCAGGGCTAGTCTGCATATATGGACGGTATGGACTGGATAGTGAATGGTATGTTTTGAAACATACCATTTTCTCCTTTATTTAAAAAAAAAAAGCAAAGATAATTTCCATGATATGGACCCTTTAAAGTTTAGAAAACTCCTTAAATAAAAGTTCCATACCAATTAAAAGATTTTCTAGAACCATATATGCAAGCCAAGAACAATTTAGGAACTGTGTTTGGTAGTGTAAGTTAATGTAATAAGATTATTCCATGTAATTATGGTCACTTTATCATGAAATGTTCACAAAATGTACAGGGCAGTTGGTGTGTTCAAATGGTGTAAAAATAATGGGGGAAACAATGGAGTTAGTGGTTTTGATATGACAGCAGTAATATGCTGATTTTATCGTGCTTTGAGTGCTTAATATTGTTTAGTTATTTTTGCGTTAGCCATCTGTTTACTCATCATAGTAGATGAAAAGGGTGTGTATTTATGTGGGTGTGCTTGATCTGCAAGTCAAATCCTTCTGGAGCTCTACAGTATGTTGACTTTTTACATTAATGAGTGAAACTAGTGTTTGAGGTAGAAAGGGGAAAGTTTTCCATGGTAGTGTTTACAAGGTCATTGACTGCTTTCACTTTACTCTTAACAATTAAAACTTGCAGTAAGAGCACCTTGATATAATCATTAGCCTAGTGTTTGTGTTCCTACTCCTTCCACTGATATTTTAAAAATCTGCATAATTAAATTGAGTAAGTAATGTAAACAAAGTCATTCAGGGTAGTCTGTTGTAAAAAGAAACTTACCAGGTCAGAATTACCAAAGCACAGTGATGTTTAATGGCTCTAAAAGCTAAATCCCAGAAAACTATTACACAAAATGATTACGAAATATGCTGTCTGGCACCTGAGATATTGTTTTATGATTTATTTGAGAGGTTTTGTCCTAAAATGTAGGAGTGGTACATGCAGATACACATCTTTTTATCTATTTTTTCTTATTCTGTAGTATTTTACCATTATCAACATTACTGTAAGTTCACTGGTCATTTTGGATAGAAAATAAAATGGCTATATTCGTGTTGCAAACATGGCAACTCCTGGTTCCTATCGCCACCACTGTAAAGAAAGAGTTGGTACGTTTTTCCTCTACAATGAACCATTTCACATCGAACCACTCTGAATCACTTTGTTTGCATCTTAAAGATTAAATTATGCAGAGATTTTGAAAAAATAAAAATCTACACCAATTCACTCCAACTGTCAAAACAGTACAACAAATTAATCACACCAAATCATCTTTCAAATGTTACTCCTTTACAATACTGCAATGCTGTATATGTTCAAAACTTTGGAATCATATTAATAATATTGTTGTTTTATATACAGTAATAACATACATTGTATAAGTTATTACTGTATATAAAACAACATTATTAATATGATTCTAAAGTTTTGAACATATACAGCATTGTAATATTGTGAAATGTAGATTTAAATATTAAAAAGGGCACATCTAAAGATATTGATTATAAAATATTTCAAATAGTTTGAAAACAACAATAAGTTATGAAATGCTAAACAATACGCTGTAATTATCTCTTTATTATATTTTCTGGTCAAGTTCTCTACTTTAAGATTTGATCACTACTTTTGTATATAAGACGCTTTGGATGTTTGTTTTCATAAACCTTCATTCATAGTCATTTTTGATTCATCTACAGCTCTGTTCTTCATTCTGGGCATAAAATGTCTTAATGTTTCCAACTTTCCTTCAAATTATTTGAAATTTTTGACATTGTTAGCATGTTAGAAACATAATATGATCTTGGTTCCAAATTATAATCAACACATATTCAGTATGATCAGTATTACTGATCATATATGAATGGATTAGCATTATAAATATTATCTAATATGCATAAATTATTATGTATTTCATTTCTTTTGTTATAAGTTATCATGAGCAAGTGAGAAGTGGTGAGTTTACAAAAGGTAGGATAGTAGGTGGGATAAAATGTCATTGTATTAAAGATAGTTATTAAATTAAGAACACCTTCTGTCTCCACCCATAAAGTAATTAGCTGGCAGCAGGTTCTCTAGTATAGTGCCTCTAATACTGATATTGCAGTTAACAGTTGTAGTGCAATACTGTGATACACAACGTATTACTCAGTTTTCCCCAGAGGTTGACAGTACTGTTCTTACAGTAAGATATTGTTTACATACAGCACCATACTGTAACTCCTATTTTTAGAGAAGTACTGTAATTAAAGTAGTCTACTGTAGATACCTCACTGTTGACAAACGTCTCAGGGAAGTATTACATATTGTTAAATTTCAGCTAAATATTGCTATTTAAAGCCAGCAATACGATCACGTCATTAAACTGTTTACCAAGCACATCTTGTACACATTATAGCAGTTATATGCAGTTTTGTCAGTCTTTAAATGTCTTTAAATATCATCTTTATCTTAGAAACAAAAGCCTGTTAACAGAAATGAACAAAAATGCAAGGAACGCTGGGGAGCTCCACCCCCAGTTCTACAATATTCAGAGACAGGCAGCTCAACACTGACCACTTTATCAATATGCTCTTACAGTAACATCCAGCATTTTAACTTTTTTGAGGTCAAGTTTGACCTGTATCTCCCAGAATGCACCATTTCTTGCTGCTGTATTTAATGACTGCAGCACATTATTACAGCGTTTCCACTGTAAATTTACATTACAAGATACAAAGTTTTGTTATATGCAACCATCATTCTGTGAGGCAATCAGCTCAACATTACTGTTACATAGAAAAGACCTTGAATCTCTCTTGACCTTCTTGTAGCGTACATGCTATCAGTTGTATCAACAACTACGTCACATTTTGAGCAGTAGTGCACAAAATAGTGTTATCAGTTTTGATACAGTTATCTCCCTGCCAACCTTCAAACTCATTTCAAAGCTGGGGCTTAATGCAGTCATGAAATCCGAAAGCTGTATTGTTGTTAGCACTCAGCTGCCGGTTCTATTTGAACATGGTGTGAATTCACACTGAGGCTCACACACATTTTCTTTTGGACGTCTGCCTGGTCCCTGCCGGACAGATGTCTTCCCTGAGCACAAACCTCATCACCACAGAAAATAATTGCTACCTTTTGCAGGCTGTAGGAAACAGCTAGGACTGGACGGGTGAGAAAAATTAATTAATGTTAACCCATTTAATGGGCAGAGGAAGGTGGAGGAGGGTAGGGTGGCTCAGGGGCAGAGCGAGATTCGTACTGGATGAGACAGCACGTAAGGAGGGGAGTGTGAGTGGGGGAGGTAGGATAGTGGGTCACTGCTTTGGAGGCGGGGCTACGCTTACCAGAGGGTGATGTGCTAAGCACCATGGCTTAGTGTATGTGAGGGTGAGTGTGTGTGAATGTTGGGGTATTAGTTTGGGGGTGAGCTGAAATGTGTGGGCTGTGGGATAAACGCTATCATTTCACTGCCTGACCGAAGGATAGTCACACGTTGTCCCACGTGATGACTGATGGCTAATGGTCTTGGATACTCCGGCCAAAATTAAAAAAAAATGCAACATCGCTACTGCTGTTGCAAGCATGCCTTCTGACCTCTTACAGTGATGCTGCAGTAGTTTCTAATGTGTGATTTCCTGATTATGTACTTTGAATATGGCAGTGGGGGTGGACACTTGTGGGCTGGTTGGTTGAAATTCTTTTTTGCTAGCTGGCTTATTCTTCTACTGAATTATTCTTTTAGAATAAAATAGAAAAAAAAAATTAACAACCACCTCAGGAACCACCTGTATTTATGTAATGCATGCTGGGTATTGTAGTGAGGAAACACTACTGATGGAAAACACAAAAACAATACAAAATCGTTAAATTCTGTCAATGCGATGAGGCTGAGGGTTGCAGCGCTGCACCACGTAATACTGCATAACACAATAAATTACAAATTAAGTGCTAGCGTTAGGTCAGAATGCCCCTTTAAGCCAGGATTTAGGAAAATGTAGAGTGCTGGCACCATTACTGAGATAGCACAGCTTTAGCTGAGGTTTTTCTTTTAATCT